>JAOXYL010000100.1:16605020-16616686 GCA_028564955.1 Terapon puta | reverse complement strand
AGATAATAAATGAATGTACCTCCAACTCATTCAGCCTTTGTATCCGGGGTGTGAATTTCAGTCTGTCAACATCACAGGCAAATGGTGGCTGCCAGTCCTGTGAGAATCATAATGAAAAAAAAATTAATCAACCAAAACAACACCAAATCTTTGACAATCACACTAACTTAGTTTGCAGTTGTAACAAAGAGACATTGTGTACACAAAGTGTGAATGAAGTAAAACAAGCTTCCTTCTACAATAAGGCTCTTGAAGCTTCCACAAAACATCAAACCAACTAAATGTTTCAGCCGCGTGCGACTCTCAGCTTCATCTTTAGTTCACATTGAAGACTTAAATCTTTTAATCAGATCAAAGGTCATAAAAGCATACTTTTTTTTTAGCATTTCCCTCAACCAGCTGGGCCCCTTTGATTTTAGAAAATGTCATTCAAGCAGAATAAACGTTTCTGTTGCAAACCAGATTGATGCACTAGTGAGTATGTGCGTCTGCAGTGCAGTGTATGCGGAATAGGATTAAAAACTATTTCCTCCAACTTTATTACACCATTCAGAGTACCAGAGTGTTCGATATAATTAAAGTGAGTTCTTGACAACAGATGAAAAGGAACATTGTAAGAGAAAAGACACCGACTGTTCTTATTACTTCAGTGGGATACCTTTACTTCTATTCCCTGATCCATGCCTGTGGCAATGTCAAAATCTAAAACTAATCCTGACTACAAACCCAGTCTGCAGTTTCTCTAGAGAACCCACAGACTGTTATTAAAGGCAAAACTACAGGAAGTCATAGCGTGTCTATGCAAACACGCTGGGTGCAGAGAATCAGGTTAGTCAATATTGGTAATCGAACAACAGCTGATTACATTTTTTTTTTACATTTATATAATGTTTCCATGCACAAAACTACATGATAAATAATGAGATTTACATCATTTGCATTAACTGCAGGTAATATTAGAAATGCTGTAAAACTAAACACAAGACAAAGCTCTTCAAATGTTTTGATGTCGAGCCTTGTAATAAGAATGGCTTGTTTATCAAAAAGATAACAGTCGCTTGGATACAAAACATCAAAAGTGTCAAGAAGTCAACTTAACACAACTGTCTTACTGAAAACAGCACACACATCTCTGATATTAATGCACTTGCACTCTTTTAAAAACAAACCAACCCACACAATCCACACAACTTCCTGTGAGACTAGTGACAGTGATGTCAGTCAGTGATGGCTCAGGAGTCAGCAGGATTATCTCACTCATCCCTCATCAAAATGTATGATGGATAGAGAGATCCTGCTGATTTGTCCTATGTGGGATTGTTTACAAACCAGTGAAATTGTGTCCTTAAGCAAGACACAAACTGCACCGTACTGTCCAACAGGAAGGTAGAGAAGTTGAGTAGACTGATGTGGTCTGAGCATTTACTTTGGTGAAAAACACACAGAAGAGCTCATCCTGGGATAAGTTTCAGGTTTTAAATTTGTTTGGTTTTCAGGTTCTCAGACAAAGATTAGCCTGTTTATGCACCATTTTTTAAACAAAAATCTATTAATTCTATAAACATAAATCCCTAAACTGAAAGTATGTAAACCCACACCTGCTTTAACAGAGCATTTCTCCTTTATGGCTCAAAATCTGGGCTCAACACTGTGACACTGACTTTCAGGGAAAAAATAAAAACAAAAACAGGACACAATAAATGTACCAACAGAAATAAAATAGGTTAGTACCCCCCACTGGTTTGCTGCTCGAAAGCAATACCTACTACTAAATCTGAAAATCTCAATATGGAAATTCATATTCAAATTACGTACAAAAATTATATAATATTTACTTATTTATGCTTTGTATTCCCTCCAAGCACAGAGTAATTTGTGGAGATACATTAACCTTTTACTGCATATGTATCATAAGCAAATGAAGTCACTACGTTCATGCCCGAGAGCCACAGCCCTACTGCCACACTGCAAAGAAAGGGGAACATGCCAAATTAGCATGAAAGATTATGTAAATGGCTCATGTGACCTGACTCAGCTCGGCCTGGAATTGTCAGCTACAGCTCTGGATCTCAATCAAACTTCAATCACAGCAATATTTTCTAAAATGGTACAAAGCATTTTTCCCCTATTTCTACCTACTAAGCTAATATCACTGTGGCATTAACAGTATAACATGCAACATGTCACACTAGATTTACTGGGTCTGGACATGCCTTTGTTTCCTTCTTACTAGGATGGGAATGCTGGTCAGAGTTACAATAGCTGCATTAACACAACTTTATCATCTGCAGACAAAGCTGGATTAGAACGACAAATGCCCTAGCACAAATGGGAAACAATCTCTTTAGAAACACATGGAAGCACACCATTTTTTTTGTTTCAGGTCTGACCATACTAGTTAACTTTGCACGTACAAATTTTGGTCTGAACACCACAAGCTGTCTGCCGGAGTCAAAATGACAAATAAGAGCAACAAGGAGCTAACCACAAACCACCTTAAGATACCAGTGAAAATCATTTGCATATGTGCTGCTAACCTCTAGAGTGAAAATTTGATCCATGTAAAACATTACACTGACCACATACTGTGCAACCAGAAGTCACTGATCAAAAACAGGTTGTGCAGCAACATCTTTATTTAAAGACTTTGTATTTTTGTTAATACACGTGGGAAAAAATTAAATAAAAAAGAAGGAAACAAAAGAAAAATGAGGGCATTTCAGGACAGATCATATCTAGATAACCACAAAGGAAAAAACACACATGCACACACTGAGTAGTTTTTCCATACAGCCCTCAAGGATACTCAATGCTGTCCTCGTAACACAGCAACACACAAAACTAATGTACGAATGATAGAGTTTGGCTAAAAAAAAAATTTAAAAAAAGGGATTTGGAGGACATTTTATATACTAGTCTAGGACTGAATGAAACCTTTTGGACATGCCGGTTCTCACTGTGTGTGGTATTTAGTTTGTCAACAAATGCATTTTAAGTCAGCAGTAAATCCAAAAGGTACTAGCAGCAATATCTTTAAGCTGTTCAGGCTAGAGTGTGATAGTTTGTTTCTAGTACTATTAAATGGTAAAAGTCTCTTTAAAAAAAAAAGTCATTATTATTATAGACAACCACCAAACCCAAGGGCTATCCCCTGTGAGGACAAACCTAGGCTCTCGGTGCAGGCTTCTTTTGTTTACACAAGCTGTGCATTATCAGCCATGCATTTCAAATGCAGGTTTCTTTTTGGGCCAGCAAACACCCACTCTTTTTTTTGGTTATACTGCATCCCATTCACCCCTACCCGTCCTGTTAAGCTGTGTAAAATGTGCTTTTACAGCT
Source organism: Terapon puta (assembly GCA_028564955.1). Classification (NCBI taxonomy): domain Eukaryota; kingdom Metazoa; phylum Chordata; class Actinopteri; order Centrarchiformes; family Terapontidae; genus Terapon; species Terapon puta. The sequence goes on along the minus strand of JAOXYL010000100.1, from coordinate 16,613,347 downwards.
TCTTAACTGCTGCTAGAGACGATTTACATGTTATCTGATGGCACAGATAAAAAAATGCCATTTCCACAAAGGATATTTACGGTTTATTTCTCCTTTCAATCAACACGCATAAAACGCACAAATAACGTCAGTCATCAGTAATATAATTCATTTCTGCTGTATTTGCCATCTAATTTGCGTGGAAGCTCGGACACACCCTTGAATAAACCCTCTCTCATCGGAAATAAGGTCAGTGGGAGATTAACTTGAATTATGTCCATTTTGGAAAGGTATGGGGAGAAAAGTACCACAATTTGCCTCCCTTTTTGTCCTAAAAATGACTTCATATTTAACTCCTTTGATATTAGACGTGTGTGGATTATGTCAGCATCTTACTCCAATTTGAAATATACCAATATTACATAAACTCTTGTGATAATAACAACAACATACCGATATTTTACCTAAGCTGAACACCTGGATAACACAATAAAAACCCTGAATAATCGCACATACGTATGCTTGGTGTTAACAATGACAAACAGTGTTAAAAACACAAAGTCCATTGAGTCCACTGAGCTCTCCATAAACAGTTGGTCACCGAGCACGTACGGAACGTTAGCCGTTAGCTGTCAGGGCAACCGCAGCTTTAAACGGGCCCGATTAACGTTAGCTCCGTTAATAAACAGGCGAAACCGTCAAATTTTGTTGGGGAAGTTGGACTAAAGCCCATTTAACTAACTAATTTACTGTTTTTAAACAAGGCAAGCTGGTTTAAACGCTTCCGAGCTGTTTCCGTGCGACCAGTCCAGGAAGCATTTCTGCGCCAACGTAAACAGTTTCCATTATATGAGCAGGCAGGAAAACTTTAGCGTTTTTATTTCTATTATTTTACAAATCTTCTCCTTTAGATAGCTGCTACAATGAACACACGTCTGCCTGTTTGTTTTGAAACTTGAGTAAATTTCCTTTTGAATGTGTGTCTGAGCGAGAGAGAGAAGCTCAGTAAAAAACACTCCGAGCTGAAGGCTGGCTGACACTCGGAGCCGCAATCATCCGCCATGTTGAAACCTGTCTAAAAACACAACTTTGCCTGCTGAAATTATCAGCGGCAGCCACACACAATAAAACTAAACAAAGAAAAAAAAACAACAAAAAACTCACGGGCGGCGGCCGGACTTTGCAGATGCCAGTTTTCTCCGCAATGGGTCGTATTTTGTTGATGTACGCAAAAGGGTTGCTGAATTCCTCCCAGCTGGGCTCAAAGACGGGGCACTCCGGAGGGGGGATGAACTCATTCAGCTGCGGTTGACTCATCGTTGCATCTTCGATATGACTGCAGCCCAAATGTATTTTAATAACTGGAGGAGGTGTGTGGAGAGGTTGCTCCTCGCGGCGAAAATCAGCAGTTAAGCTGCGGGGTCCTTTTTCCTGGCACTCAGTTCATGTCCACTCGCCACTCATTCAACTCAAAGACGAATTATCTAGTTGGAGACGAGAGGGTGACAGCCACGGACTGTGCTCCTCCGCTTCGCAAAGTAGGCACGCGTAAATTGTGCAGACTGGAGACGATTTTACGCCAAAAATGCAGTTCTGTTTTACTTTTTCAGGTTTTATTTCACGTCTTCATGAATATTATGAAAATATTCATCTTTCTATAAAAAATGATACAGCTCGTACAGTCCGTGAATGTATCTGTTTGAAAGAGTTAAATGCGTTTACGACTGTGTTAAGAGTAGAAGAAACGCCTTTAACGTCATGTTTTTTTCTTTCACATAGTTCGTATTGAACAGCAATATAGCTTGATCCCGCACAGTTAACACATCTGAGTTTATTGGACCCACTCCCCCCGAAAAAGGAAAAAAAGGATAAGCTTGATTTAATCACCCTTCAGCACGCTTAGAGACAGGATTAGTTCGGAGTCTGGTCTTTCCCACCCCGCCCGTGTTGGCCGAAATAATAGACGTATCAGACGGTACGTTTGGATTTGCAACCGAACACACCCACCAAATCAATGCGCGCTGACCGGCACTTCGTTTTTAAATGGTCTAGAGGAGCTCGTTGATTGGTGGAGAGAAGAGTCACGTGTTGGTACTTCAGCTGTTTATCTTTTAATAACAAACATTTTAATCAAGGCATTTATTCTATAGTAACTCCTGAGCGCCTCAAGCATTCTCCAAAAATAAATACATAAATAAATAAAGTGAAAATGCCACGTTTTGAAAATGTTCCAGTTTTAATAACATAATCATATGTATTTAGAAATAGTGCATTAAAAGAAAAAAAGTCATTTTTAAAAATCTAAACACTAAAACGGATAACCACTTGAAATGATAATGTTTTTATCAATTTTTATTTGTTTAAAAGTACAGGACTTTGTAGTATATATTTATATTGCATCTGTACACACATTCACACATTTTGTATATTTTTGTTTTGTTTATACTGTCTGACATCAGCTATTTTCTGATGTTTATTGAACAGTCTACCATATCTGCTGACATACATCTATTTTGTCTAATTAGCAGAGGAGTAAGAAATACTAAGTAAGTAAATTAGTAAGTAAAAGCAACAGTTAAACTCTTACTGAACTTTTACTTTAGTAAAAGAAAAGAAAATGGAAATACTCAAGTATGGTACAAGTGCCTCAAAAGTGCACTTGAGTACAGTACTTGAGTAAATATACGGAGTTATTTTCCATCACCTCTAATGACACTGTCTTATCAATATTGTTCTTATGGTATCATCACGCAATCTTTTATTTTTTTACTGAGAAATCATTGTCTTTTAATGTATCAAGAGTACTTAAGTCACACAGAAAAGTATTTTTTTCTGAATGTTAATCCTTTACAAACATGAGGGCCTTTTGAGATTAATCTGAACTCTATACTGTAAAGTGAGTTTTCATTTTCTGCAAAACCTCTTCAATTTCCGGGGTTAATTGCTGATAGGAGTAGGACCTGCCACTTCATTTGTTTCTCTCTGTACATGGGACTGATTTGAATGTCCCTGTTCTCTGTTTCGTTTGAACTTCCCTGATTCTGGACAGTAGACTATAACGGGTACAGACAGCAGGTGTCTTTCAAAATCTACTGAATGTTTAAAGATAACCACAACAAATAACTCCAGATCATCATTAGTTTTCTGCCCTTTTAAGTGTGTGGTCTTGAGTATCATGCAGTCGTTTGTTGCATATTTCTGAACATAAATCTCTAAATTTTTTGCATAGTGGGTACATGTGACTGTTTCTATGCTTTTACCACCTTATAAAATCATAGTTTTCATATTCACGGTTACAGTAGATCTCACAAGCATATAGAGCCTTGACCGGTTTCTTCTAATGTCCCTTTTTTCTAGACCTGATGGGGTTCAGCTGACAAGGCAGACGCCTTGAGTTGACAGTTACAAAGCACACACAAAATACCACTTATTACATCATGAGCCATGAAACTTGACATGTCTGTAATTAAATCATGACATCTAGTGTTAAACAGTAGAACTGCAACTTGACATAATGGATGCTGGGAAGATTTAAAGGGTTGTTTCACCCCTGCTGCTTTAAGCTGATTTTATATGGAGTAATAAGGAATACTTCTTCAGTCAGTGTTATCTGCAGTTAACAGTGAGATCAGTGTATTAGACAGTGTAATCAGGATACTGTCTTTGGAAATACATGTTGATGGACTTCTTAAAACATAATTGTACAACTTCATGGGCACCACAAACAAAAGGACATACATATCAGCTACCTACAACCAAATCAAGGGCCTCAACAGCCTGCAAGTAAATTTACATATATTTTCCTGCACATTTGACTGGAATATGATCTTGGGCTCATTTTTTTAAAATTTGAATTTGCCTTGTTGGGTACTCTAAAGTCATACACCACTGAAAAATAAAAATGTTTAACAAAATAGTAATGCCGTAAAATGCCACCTGGTGTTTCTTAACCTACACAAATTATACAGGATTCTATAAAAAACTATTTTTAGCAGATCAATTAACTTCATAAGAACAAATAGATCTTCAAAAGCCTTTGTTTGACCAAAAGTGTAAAACCAAAATTAATACCATTTCCATCAATCGCAGTAAAAACAGGAAAATGTTGTTACACTGGAATTCATGAACGTTTGGCATTTTGCTCTAACTCATGTAGTAGTAATGCCTCATCTCATTAACCTGACTGGAACTAATTGTTTAGGGGGTTTAAAGACACAGAGATAGAGGAACTTACATCACACCATCCAGGAAACAGGTGCAGGATGGCATTTGACATCAACTTCCAAAAAACATCTTTATTAGAACATGATGGTCATACTGTGTCCTACCACAGTCGTGTTACGATAAATCAGGTACACAAAGCAGTATATTTAAGTGTGTGTGACAGATTAGGCCAGCTCTGGGAGGGAATCCATGAAAAGATGCATAGCCTGCTGACTTTTTTTTCCCAAGTTCTTGAGGGCTCACACGTGCATTGTGACTATGCATGATTGACCCTTTCCACAGCCACATAGTAACCACAGTCATCCAAACAGTGCCAGCCGATGGGTCCAATCTCACAATCTGCACAGATGAGATACTTGATTCTCCCCACATCTTTAGTGAAGCCCACATTCTCAAAATCAAACATCTCTTCCACAAACCAGTGGGCGGTCAGAGTGTCCCCGTCCACCGAGCCCTCCGCATTGCTGAGGCTGCTCTTTTTCCGTATGGATGGTAGGAACAGCTGGGGGGAGAAAACAGTCTCAGATGACATAAAAACATTTCCAAAACAACTACCAGGGGATCTGAACTGACAAATACCTGAAGGGGTTGTTATGTGCCTAAGTCTAACTATTGTTTGTTATATATACACTTAGACATTGCTGGAATAAAAAGGCCTGGAAGTTTGGTCCCCAGAACATCCCCCTCTCCCACAGACTAGTACTGTACAGCCATCATTAAGTTCAAAATCCCCTTCCCTGGTATACAAAGATCTGTATTCTTACTGAGATCAAGGTCTCTTTTGCAAAAAACACCAAAGTGCAGCAACAGACTGAGACATAACAAAAGAACACTCAGAGACAATCACAGACATCACTAAACACTGAATAGTCGTAAAGTGCATGTCTGAAGTGGCATAAAGCAAAAATACTCAAGTGTAAAATTTGTACTTGAGAAAATATACACAGTTGCGTTGTATTGCTGGTTTTATTAACTTGTCAAGCACATTGAATAAAATATTGCTAACTGCTCTTGGGCTGCAACTACCAGTTATTTTCATTATCCATTAATTTGTCAATCATGCTTCACGATGATTGTTTTTTTAGTCCATAAAATGTCATGAAATGGTGACAGATGTTGATCATTGTTTCCTGTGACTCACAATGTCATCCTCAAATGTCTTGTGTTTTATTCACAACCCAAAGGTTCTAAGTTTACTGTCACAGATGACAGAGAAAATATTCACATTTGAGAAGCCGAAATAAGGTAGCTTTCCCTTAAAAATGTCTCAAAACGATTATTTGCTTATCAAAGGAGTTGCACATTCATTTCATGAAAGAAAACTAATAGTTGGGGCTTTAGACTATCCGCTGTGTCTATTATCTGTAGACAGACAGATGAAACACGTCCAGCAGTCTGTCTCTGGCCCATGTCACCATACCTCTTTCTCTGCAAACACAGCCGTCCCCGGGCAGAGCACCTTGGAGCCGCAGCGCTGACACACCACAGACTTGCTGTTTTTGCCGTCCTCAGAGACCAGGCCAAGCCGGGCCGTGCTGTCTTTGGACTGCGGGGTGTTGTCCATGACCAGCCGTGACCAAAAGCACTGTCACCCCGGAGCTCACACACCAGAGGCGGTACTTTTCACCGGCCGCACTAAGCCAGGAGGAGACAGTACCGGCCGCTTCTGCTACATTAAAGAAGAAAGATGGGGAGAACTCAGTGAGGGGACCGGAAGTAGTTACTAGTCTTTGTAGTGCGGAAGTGCGAAGCAAAGAAACTCACTAACGTTTACGTTTTTCATCATTGGTTAAACTTTAATTATGCCAAATGAAAACGCTTAAGACAGCTAGACATGTCTGCGTTAAAATCTAACCATGATTAATGTTATTCTTTAAACTCCAGACCTACTACTCATTATAAGCTCCGCCCCTAGTAGTGATGCTAGCAGGTATGCTAACGCTAAATTCAACAGACCAAAATAAGACAAATAACAACAAAACAAATCGATCAGACTTACATTGCACACGTGTGTAAAGCAATATATCGAGGCGTACCTATATCCTGAAGTAAAAACAGGGCGAAACACGACAGTAAAATGGTGTGACAGAGACGTTAGTTGAAGCTAGGCTAACACATTAGCCGCTGTTGAAGACCAGCCAGTAAAGGCTCTCGTTCAGAAACACATGGCTGACTTTTGTTTCCGTGTTAAACAGGATTTGTAGGAAGAAACGTCAAAGGAGAGTTCATTGTAGTAGTCCCCAAAACAATTGTGGCAAAGTCACTACTGAATATAACTAGAAATCATGTCACCAGTTGGCACTTTTGACAGATTTTGGGTCTGTGAAGGTAAAACTGGATGTAATAAATATTCAGATATTTTAATCGTTACTGCTGGTTTTTGTCATTACATAAAAACATCCTACGATTTAAGCGTATTCCTTACTATTTTTATTTTTTAAATGTGTAGAAATGTACTTTTAAAATTATTTCTCAAGTTCTCAATTTTCTGAATGAATCCAGTCCATGTTATATGATTATATTATTGAGGTTTAAACATGGATACAGTGTATGGATGTCTGAAAGTCTGTATTGTGTGGTGTGCCAGTCTTGTTCCAAGGGCATAATCTAGGCTGGATTTGCAGTTTGATGTGCAGAGAGATGTTGATAGGGAAGGATAAATGATGGGTTGACTCAGTGGCAACAGCAGAGGTGAGTAGAGAATAAGTAGATGGTGAGTCAGCAGAGAGTGAAGAGCTACTGGTGGACATTTGCTCAGGATAGTAAATAGAGTGGGATGTCACCTGGTGCTGATAAAGACACAGGTGGATCACCACCGTGGCTGTGGTATAAAAGTTTGTGGTGACTTCTCATCTTTAGTATCTTTAGAAATTATATAAAACAGTGAAGATGCCATGTTTGTGTAAAGAACACCAATCCTAATACTTTTAGATAGCAGATAAGGTGCTATTTACAAGCAACACTGGCATGTAGAAGACATCGTATGGTGACAAAAGAGGAGTAGAACTGCCATGACCCAAAATTACCCAACCCAAATCAAAGTCTTGAATTCATAATGTTATTTAAGTAAAAGTACAGAGGTATTATCAGCAAAATGTGATTAAAGTATCAAAAGTAAATGTACCAATTGTACCAAATGGCTCCTTTCAAAGTCCTTTTATCAAAGGACAGTATATTCTCTACTTCTATTACTAATAAATAGATTTTCCATAGTCCACAATTATGTGTATGTTTATGTTATGTCTGTAATGTTTATACTATGTTGTTATGTATATGTAAGTTATGTCATCTATTTATTTTTATTCTATACTTTGCCCTTAAGTATGAGAGGGCTGTGTAAAAAACTGAGTCAAATTCCTTGTATGTGCACACTTAGCTGGCCAATAAATCTGATTCTTCTCACTGAGGGGTTGTACAAGTAAAGGCTATTTACATGTTTCTGAGTTATGGACGACCCAAACATATAAATCCTGAGGGAATAATGTGATTAAGTGAGTATGAGACGTGTAAAATCTTATTTAGTAAGCATCTAGGTCATGAGTCTGTATCACATCACATTTAGCACAGTTCACTACTATAGTAAAATCCTGATATTTGTAGGATTTGATGCAAATATAGAGACTGAGATGCAGAAACATGAAATGATTGTCAAGCCCTGATGTGATCTCTGACTACTCTAACTAGAGAATGCAATTTCTGAAGAAATTGCGGTGTGAATGCTGAAAGCTGAATGGCTTACGCTAAACTGGATAGATGAATGAGTTGAATTTTGTTGCAATGTATGAAGTATGTTGAATATCTGATGTTTAATGAAAGGGTAACGCTAAACTGGATAGCCAACCATAAGTCCTCAAAATGATGATATTGTCAGAGAGGCAAGAGTCTCATGAAAACAATGATAAGTGTGACTAAAAATGTAGTCATGAGAGCAGTTTGAAAATGTGGTACTTTTCCTGTTCCAGAAACTTCTGAGCTCTGACTTATAATGGGAGCAGATGGGGCAGTTGGTTGGCGCTCCTCTCGCTTGGACGGGCCTGGAGCCTGTTTGCTTTGTCTGTTTGTTGCTGTTTGTTTAGACACACATCGCTGCGATCAGCACAAATTTTCCTATCAAATGATGTAAA
>JAOXYL010000100.1:16557793-16596432 GCA_028564955.1 Terapon puta | reverse complement strand
TTTTTTAGAAATGTACAGTCATTTGTCCTTTGTCTTTTTTCATTACTGCAGCCATCACACATCAGAGCCAGAAACTGTTTCTATAGAAATGTAAAATTACCTGATAAACCTCACAGATGGTTCATGTATGCACTTGAATATTTAACAATGACAAATGAGTTAATTTCCTTAAATACATTAAATCCACTATTACAGATCAATGAATCATCCTCTTAGTTTTGGCTGTACTATGGACCATCATGCCCTGAATCATGATTTGACATGTATCCTGTCCAGTATAAAGAAACAACCCTGCCCAGTCTGGCAACAGTAAGTCTAAAACAGAAAAAGACTTTAACAGTTACAAATGAATTCATTAAAAATAGTGTTTGATAGAAGGAGGCCTTACTTGGAGAAGGTGCGGGACACTTTCTCAGAGTGGCAGTAGACGGTATGAAACAGCCAGGAGAAGCTGAGGCAGAGCACAGCTCCCAGGAAGAACATCCCAAACACCACTTTCTCTTGCAGCGGCGCCATAAAATACATGTTGGGCCGCAGCATGGTTAACGTGCCCAGACAAAGGAACAAGATCAGCCCTGAGGGGGGAAAGTAAGCCAGGTTTACTAAGAGGCAACATGAGAAAACACCAGAGCTATACCGGAGTTATACAGTCAAAACATAAAACCAGACATTCAACAGTTTCATGAATATGATCTGTGGCTTTTTTCCTCTCACCTAACAGGTGAGTCCAGATGTTTCCTGTCTCAGTGTGAATTCTAAAGATGCTTCCGAAACAGGCCCTGAAGGAGGGCATCGGGGGCCGATGACCATGCAGGAGGTAATCGTTGTCCTTTAGCCACTCTGGCAGGACATGAAACGGGATGACCCTCCAGCGCCCCTCCCAAACCTGAAAGTCAAGGAAGCGTTCACTCACAGAGGCCTACATTTAAAATGACTGTATGGCTCTCAAACTGAAGCCAGTGACGATGATAAAAACACAAATATTTTCCAACAGACAATTACTTTACATGCAGTTTGAATATGTAAAGAGGTTAAAGGCTGATAATGCACACTGCCAGTCAAAGGTTTTAAACATCTTGGACAGTCATCTCCATCTTAAACACAAAGAAAGTTAGCCAAGTTGTGTTTTGATGCTGTTTTATTGAGAAAATTGTCTGAGATGTAACCCGACACTTGTCACCCATTTTGACATGTGTGTGTCTTTTGCAGCATGCATGTCTGACATGGAAGCCGAAAAAAAAAAAAAAAAGACAAGTCACTGGTTAATCCCTGGTTATTGATGTTCACCTATTATTAACAATCTGTTACCATCACTACCAAACCACCAAATCTATTAGACTTGGTTAACAGCCTTGAAATGAATAGGGTTTTGAGTTTTAGCTCATTAAATGTGGCTGATGCAATATTCATACTGGTCTTTCATTTTCTTTACTCTGTCACATTTGAATGATAAGAGAGTTTATGCTAATTGACATTTAACAATCACAATCGACTGTGTCAGAAGAAACCACTGTCTGCACTGTAGCTATATCAATATTTGTTATTATAGAAACCTGTGTTGTGTGTGCTGACCTGTTCACACCAACCTCAAAACAGGTTTATTTTAGGCCCAAGAAAAGAGTGTAAACTCTTGACTGGCAGTTTAACAAAGTAAGTCCTGGATTTGTGTTTAAGAAACTGAGAAGATTTTTACTTTGTGTACAAACTCCTCCATCTTCTCCATGGCATGGTGAGCCTGCAGAGGTAAAGTCAGGACCTCTCCCACCTCATCATCCTCCTCTTCCTCATCAGCGAGCATCGCGGCCCCCTTTAGAGAGATCACATGAGAATAATGAAGCCACCGAGCCATAACAGCTTTTTTCTCTGAGTGTTAAGAAACAGTCCTACCTCCGGATGGACGCCTTTAGATGCTGCCTGTCGCCCCCCTCCCTCCTCCAGCAGCGGCCCCAGCTCCATCAGCTCAACATCTGGGACACGGCAGTCCTCAGAGATCCGGCAGTCTGCATCACTTGCAGACCCGTTTCGGCCTGACATAGGGAGACTGCCTGATGAGCCACGCACAGTCTCTGTATTCTGCTTCAGATGGTGCACTTCAGTTTCCTCCTGAGCAATCAGAATGACAAACACCTTCACTGTAGCTCTCAATATACTGCAGAACACATGAACACATAAAGCCAACAAGACATTATCAAAGTGATCAACATTTTTCACCATTTTCTGGACCAAACTACTACACAGTTCATTGAGAAAATGGCCAATTGTTTAATGAATAATGAAAGTAATTGTTACTTTCATATCTACATAATGCAGATAACAACCAGATATCCACAGTATATCAGTGGCCTACAGCACTATATTATTGGCAAACGTGAGAAAATGTAATTATTCATAATGCAAAAATGGAATTTGAGATGATAACTAAGTCACACAATGTAATAGCACCTTTTTACAGAAGAAAGAAAGAAAAAGGGGGACACAAGTTAGTGATATCCCAGATTATTTTCTAAGGTCAGTTCATCTGTTTTTTCCCCTGTAGCCTATAAATGCTTGTAAGGAGATAAACTCCCACCTTAATTAACTATCATAAATGAAGTGAAGTGAAAATCTCACGCACAAGTATACAACAACTACATATATTCTTTACTCTAAATAAATCAACATCACAGACAGCCCAGCCTTGGTGGTGTATCTCTGATAACATTTTCCCATATTAACAGCTTCATGAGCACATATTGATGATACAGTTCATACAGTCTGAACTGAATATACATAGAGAAACATCTTAATATTCACAGCCTGTGACATGGACTGTGTGTGTATATAAAGACCTTTATATAAATATATTATAGACTTGCATATAACAATGATGAGGGTTACTGCAGATCAATAATGAACAGCATTCTAATCGATGTCATTGCCGATTTCAAAGAGTCTGTTGAATAATCTGTGAGATGTGTTTCTGGTCGATCCGGCGTCCACAACAGGAGAACAAAGGAGCAGCTAAACTTGTGTACGTCCGTGCCACCGCACACAATCAGCACTTAGACAGTCATAATGGGACAACGTAGGTGATGTGAGACGTGATAATGACATCTGGTGGAGACGTGTCTGTAGAAATGAATCCCTGTCGGAGCTCATCAAAGGCTGCAGACGGATGTGGATCATGAAGCGTCACTCGGAACAAGGAGTACAAAATGTAAACAACCGCAACACTGTCGACATCACCTCGAGTCATCACATCTCTACGGCCCGGTTCATTTAATAACAGGGAGCTTTTTAAAGAAAAACACAGAGACGAGCACAGACTGGTTTTTCGAAGTGAGCGGGTCGCATATCGCTCTTTTATCAGCTAATGTTACCTTGAAGCTAACGCCGAGCTGCGGCTAACAAGCGGAGGCGCTGAATTAAGTCTTTACGACGACACATAATGTTTTCTACAGACCATAATATACTCATATCTGCTGCCACAGTCCCATTTAATGGACATGACTTACCTGACAAGGTAGCCGTCAAACCAGGAAGGTGAATTATTTATCGATATGCGAAACACAATCCTTTACGGAAGTGGAGGACTCTTCCGCAAACCTAATCCCTGTCTGTTTTGTTTTCCAAAATAAAAGCACCCCTTTCACATGTAGAACCCCCACTTGTTTACATGTACTAAATGTATTTCAAACTATTTACAACATGTAAATACGGAAAATTGATATTTCACTAATGTCAAAATGCATTTACTATCGATTACCTATGGAAGATGAAAAGGGACTCCTAAATTTTGTGTGGGAATGTGTATTTTCTGAGGATGTGCCACAGACCAGAATCAGTCCAAAGATGTATGTTAATGTAAAATGTTTCCAGCATCTTACAGCTGTGTAGTGAATTGTACTCAAATCTCAGACTTACATAATTTCTTTGTCTAAAAAGGAAACTTTTCAGTCAGATACCAATTTATTACATGAACAGAATTAGTATTTCAAGCATTTTCAAGCACTTTGTTCCAAATCACTGTCATATAATCGATGCACTTTGCAAACCTTGAAAATACCATGTTAAATTTCAAGCATGTTCAAACAAAAACAAAAACCCTGATTATTACAATATCTACAAATGCATCCAAGCATTTTGCATATAAATATACATACTGTAAATGTACCACAATCAGGGTTTAGATACAGTTACAGTGAGTGAGCTGAGGATAATGTTCACAGAGAGAGTCACAAATCAGAAGATAGGCTGATGTGAGGGGGATCAACAAAGCAGAGAATGAGACGGACACATGCGGTTGGATAAAAGCCTCCGTTCTCACATCCTGTCATGACAGATGGCTGCTCTGATAATAAACTTCACTCATCCCATTTTCTGAGAAAAAGCACCCATCTTCACTGTTCAGACTAGATCCAGCCCCTGACAGACATTGTTTGAACATGCGAATAGTTTTTTTTTAAATAAGGTTCATATAGTGTACTCTGTACCTCTCACATATACAAAACTGTCAATGAGTTCACAGAACTGATGTTTTAATGTTGTGTCTCAGAGGGCAAAAACACTTTCAATACACACTGTGTGTCAACGGTCTTAAATGGTGAATTTAAGGGAATAATTTACACAATTAAAATCTGTACCCATAAATGACTGATAAGAAGATTACGCCATTTCAGATAAAACTTTGAGTCCAGGGTGTCTCAAGTTCACATGACGGTTAAAAAGTCTCACTAGAACAATCATTACATAACCATTTCCCTTATTCACATTAAGCCTTTTCTTTTATAAATAATCACCTTCATTAGGGACACACCTTTCAGGTGTGCACACATTGCAGAACCAGAGATGCCAATATCAAAACTCAGCAATAACAAAAGGCCTTTTGTACAAATGTTTTTATGCCCTTTCGAGGGCTTTGATGCTTGAAAAACAGCACGTTATGCAGTAAATGAAAGTCACCAAAGTGGAAACATTACTCTTTATTTTCTTCCACAGGAAAACATTTTCACAGATTTTTTTACAGCAACATAACACATTATTAGCTCCACTTAAACTACTTTAACTGATAAATAAAAAAAGTAAAAAAAGAGGCACACAAGGTAACATGATTGTTTGTTTGATACACAACTAGACAGTCTTTACTGCTGCTGGAGTTTTCGAACTCAGGTCCATGTCTCACAATAAATTAACACATAAATAGATTACTGTGAGAGACCAGTCAGTGTAGCTGTAGTTGAAGTAGCAGTGATTTTCTCTCACTCTCAAGTGATTTACCATCAAAAGCTCGTGGGAGACTCACTTGTGAATCACATATTGGCAGTGTTTCAAACACACAGGGTTTTAACAAAACAGTATCTTGTGATCTCAAACACTTGTGCACAGGCAAACACAGACGCTAATAAAGATCCTGTTAAAGCTCAGGACAAGTTAATAGCTGCCAAGCATCAAGACTCTGCTTTTGTCTTAATCTGCTACTTAACATGCCATGTGAGTGAGTTAATATCTAGTTTCAACTAGTTGATTAAGTCCGTTAGTGATTCAAGTTATCTGGCAAAGACACAGACAGGTACAAAAACAAATGACAAATCAGGTCAAATTCGTTAACAGAGTGACTCAATCAATGCAACATTATACACAATTGTGGTTAAAAAAGGAGATGTTGCTCATTTACATTATTTTACAATTAATTTCTGTCCTTCATGTGAGAATTAGTATTCTAAAATCATTTACATTTCTTATACTTTAACTACAGCATGAAATTTTGGAGGACATTTCTGTGTTGGAACTACGGTTCTGTCCAACAACTTTGCAACCAATTTCATTTATGATTGTTCCGCATATCAAAATAACCCTGTATTCAATTTGTTTTTTGAGAAACTAAACAACGAATATAGAGTTTTTTTTATCCCCTTTTAGTTAAAAAATAATAACATTTAACAAGCATGACTGTTAGGACGAAGCGGACCAACGCAGAAACAACACCAACACTTAACAGTTGTGATGAACTTTAACTGTGTCCAGGAGGTGTTTGATTCAACATTACAGTGACTCTGTAACGTTTTTGTTACTAGACTGTATTATAGTTTAAAATGGTCCTTTTTTCATCCTCTCTTGATTAACCCAAATACAGTAAACATGATGATGTGAACATTTATGAAGAAAAAGTTGTTCTTGATGGGCATACATTTGATTTTCTGACTACTTCACTGGTTCTTTGTGAATGAACAAAGCTGCAGCTCTGAGTTCACAGGTTCAGCCTGTGGTCCAAGTCTCAGTTTACACTTGACTTACAAAGTGAGAGCCATCCTCTACAACCCAGTGGCCTTGAAAGTCATCTGCAGCTCTTTGGAGTGTCCTTCTTTGGATGACCTGAAAGTTAGCGACAGAAAAAGCAACAATACTTTTAGGACCACATTTTGGGTTAGGGTTCTTCTCATCTTACAATAACAAAAGTTTGGTGTCATATATAATGCCTTTTGATTTTTTTTTAAATTTGGTTTTGCTGTAACCAGCTGGACTCCAAAAGTCTTCTAGAGACATGCCTGCATTTAAAGACTGGGTGAAATTGGGCAAAGAGTGTCCATGTATTTGAATAAATTGAAGCAATAAACATAAATCAGAATTTAGATATATTATCTGGACATCATCATACTGCAAATAGCATTCTGTCTGTATCCTAAACATATATATAAATAAAATATGAATATATATCTTATTTCAATGTATTTTGAATAATTTTGAATCTTTGTCATTGGATAAGTTAAAAAAACTATCAACTATCAACTATTTAATATCACTTATTTTTGGCTAACAAACTATATTGTTGACGGCTGGATTATTAAATCATCTTCTTAGCTTACCTGTTCATGGTACTTCTGATTTTGGTAGCAGGGCGACTCCCGCACAGCCATGTTCTTAACTCTGACTGCTCCTTGCCTGTCGAGAGAACGGGACCTGGGGGCTTTGAGCTGACTGCGCCGGTGCCACGACTTAAGCTGTTCATTCACGACTTGCTGTGGGAGACCGTTAGAGTGGTGGTGAGGATGGTCCCATTGAGCTGGGGAGGGAGAGAGTCTGATATCAGGAGGAAAAGGCCTCTGTGCTCTCTGGTGGGGTGCAGCAGCATCTTTATACCAATACTGGTATCTGTTTGAAGGACAGGGAGCCTGTTGGGCATAATAGCTCTGTGCCAAGTCCATATCAGGTGGGTAGACCATTTCTTCATTGTAATAGGCTCTGTGAAAACTGGGGCTGGACTGCTGCCTGGGATTATGGTAAAACCCAGTGCGTGGGAAGGCTTGAGGTCCATAGCTGCCAACTGGGCCAGAGTGCGGGAACGCAGTCTGATACTGTTTTGGCGAATTGCAGGGCAACTCCTGATACGGCGAGCTGTTGCAAGATGTAAACGAGTGTTCAGAGTTGCTATCCTCAGAGCTAGCAAGGTTTCCATAGTTCAGCATAGGGGGAGGAGTCTCTGGTAACGTTATTGAGTATTCTGTGAGGCGCCGCCTAGGGCCTCTGGTTCGACCACGCTCCTTTTCAAAGGGAGACTCAGGATTGGATAACCTGTGCAAGTGACACAAGACATGCCGTTACATTGCAAGTCCAATTAGTATGACTACTTGGCAACAAACAGACTCAGCAATTTAGAATATGTACATCTCTAGTTCCTGATGTTTTTAAAATATCCATATGTGTAAAGGTAAATGATATCACATGACATGCTGGCACACAGTGCTGTAGATGCGCCTGAGCAGCAGGTACCTGAGGGAGAGCTGTCTGTGCACACGCATCTCTGGTGTGGAGGGCGTGCTGTTTGACTGGGTGCGGCTCAGCTTCAGATGGGAAAGTTGCAGAGGAAGACCAGACTGTGCCAAGCATACCTCCAGCGGTGGCAACAGTTCACTTTTGGCTGGACTGCTGAAAGCACAAAGATGGAAGCACAAAAAAATGTCAAATTTTGTTTCTCAGTTTGTGTTTTTATATTTTAACACATCTAGGCTGTGTTCATGATGAATTATTGCTCAACCACCTTTGTTGCACTGTGGATGAGCTAATTAGCAACTGCATGTAAATGTGCACAACATTGTTACAGCAATCAACTACAGGACAATAAAGCCTGAATTCTGCCTCCGTTGCTTTAAATCGGTTGGCTTTGTCACTGAGTGCTATAGCAGCAGTCCAAAAGCAGGTGGCAGTGTTGCACATTCGTGAAGTGATATCTACATTGTAATACAAGAAGGCTTGCACTGGATGAAATGAGTTTGCTAACAACTCTATCAACAAGGAATTACAAAGTTACTCATGTACACCAATCAATCCTTGTTGTGTCTACATGGCTTTGACGTATAATAACATTTTTGAAAGGGTGCAAATTATTTGTTAAAGGCAGAGGAGGAAAGTTAATTATTCACTTCCATCAACAGTTTTTTTTAGCCTTCTCCCAAATCTTTTCAAACACAACCTTCTTAATGCTGTTGGTTGCAACAAAGTGCTGCCCACCCCCAAAAACTAAAAACTAGATGAACAGGAAAGGAGTCAAGATGGATGGCCTGTGTCACCTCGTCTTGCTGGAGGAGCGTGACTTCTTGCTCTTCTCATAAGGTTGGTCAAGACTAGATTCTGTCCATGGGGAGTGCTGGATGGGAGGAAGGTCACATGCGGGACTCGAGCTTAAACTCTGTGTCGAGTCAAGGCTCGGGTGTGAGGACTGGCTTGGGCTCAGCAGTGGGGGCTGTGGAGCCACAGACGGAGTAGTGTAGGAGCTGTCCATGAAGGACTGGGAGGACACAGGGAGAGACTGGGGAGGATCAGTGTCTCCGGGACAGAGGAGTCCTGATGACAGCTGTGATGACTGGCTCGCCACATCTAGAGAAAAAGTTATATAAAGTGCGAAATATACTGTTATTATTTAGTGTTGATGAGCGTGCATCTCCTTGATAAATTCATTATGTGTGCTTAAAGAAACCTCAAGCACAGTCTTTTCTTTTACTCTCAGCAACATTAGACTGAAAAAGTTGAAAGCTTGCACACTTGCAGAATTCAGGTCAAGATTGGTCTTACCTTCATCTTGCACTACAGAATCAGACAGAGAGCTGTCATCAGATGTTCCCAGATCTGAAAAAACAAGAACAGACATAGCACATATATGTTAAGTATAAAATGATACAATATGTGAAAATCTGAGGACTGTTCACTTAAGCTTCATTAATTTATGAAGACATTGAATTCATTCAACGTACATTCAGGGATGTGATGGTAACTATGTTCCCATCTGTCCATACTTCTCACCTTGTTGTGCAAGATTAAAAGCAGGGAGTGGTGATGATCGGCCGTGCTCCAGCCGCAGCTGAAAGGCCGTCTCTTGTAGCTGCTTGAGTTTTTTCTCAGCTCTCTTGCGGTGTTGCAACCGGCTCTTTCTGACTGCCTTACTAAGGTGTTCCTCCTCGCAGAGCTTGCGTGCCGCTTCGTAGATCTTCATCTGAATGGCTAACTCAGCATCTACTAAACTCAGTTCTGACTCCTGTAAAAGGCGATGGACAACAACTTGATTCCTGAATCATTGTTCTTGAAGTGTGTGCATTGTTTGAAAAATGACATTATTCAGTCTTGCAGTCTCTGAATGCTGCTCATACCTCTGCACCCTGAGGGATGCTTTGTTCGTCCAGTTTAAACGCAGCTCCAACACGTCTGCGAATCTGTGGAAGCTTCTCTCCTGGCAGTAGAGGGTAGTCATCGGGTAGTCGCCCTGTCAGCTCCTAAAGATCACAAAGATCTCACAAATCCAAGTGTTCCCAAAACAACACTGAACATGTCTAAACGATTATTTTTAAATAATAAATGATTAAAGAAAATGAAGATATCTTTTCAAATGGTAATAAATCCCTTAAGTTTAGTCAAGCCAAACAGCCAAATAAAGTCACACAGATCTATTCAGAAAGTTGATTCGACTATGTCCATGACAGTTTCGAGATGATGTACAGGTATCTTATTCTGCTCTCCTTACATGTTGAGGCATATAAGTTAAAGGAATCTGTTGCACAATTCTGCCTTTGCAGAGATTTCCTTTCACAACACATTCTTTGGGTCTCACTTTCTCACTGTATCAAGTATCTGTGTTCAGACCCAACGGAGAGCATGAGAGTCCACTGTTACTGACTTCATTTACAACAGTCACAAATACAACATCACTTTGAGTCACTCCTAGCCAGCCACCTTTGCAGACAGACAAAAACGTAAGTAAGGCCAATGAGATTAGTTGTTCTTTTGTCACAAAGTGAAGGGAGAGGCATCATGCCTCCCATTAGTTCACCAAAGCATGTCCCAACAGGAGTGCCGAGCCCGAGTGTCAACAGGAAAGAATGATCCGTCCTGGGATTTTACCCTGGAGCAACGATGCATGGCAGTGATACTCCTGAAGGAATATGTGTCCAGTTATGTGGCAATTTTATGTCTATTTGATTGTTCGAGGGGCAGAGAGAAAAAGAGAGGCCAAAAAGCCTGGATTCAAATCAGGTCTGTTTAATGGGAACACTGAAATTACTTTAGTCGACTAAACCACCAGGATACCTCTTCAAAAGCTATGATACATACAAAAAAATCTTAATGTAGCCACATTGCACGGTCTAATTTCACTACACAATGTGTTTGAAAGGAAAGGGATGATGTTTGAATTCTGGTCAGTGGTAAAAGCCAAAATAATAGCGTCACAAAGGAAAGGAGGAAAGATTAAAGACCTTTTTGTTTCCTCTCAGTGGAGCTCCTGGCTGGAGTTAACCACTGTGACATTAAGGCCATGTTGAAGCTGATGCAGACAAATGTGAAAATACAAACATTTTCTGCACATCCGTGTACACAAAGTAAGTCACTGAAATTCTGTCTTTCTGAAACTGAGCAAATCTGCTGCTGTCGAGGACAGAGCATTTAAAAATCTATGATCAGCAAATGGGACGCCCAGTGATCACCCAGATTAGCGCAAACATGAACAAACACACCTAAGAAATGTCTCCTCTCGCAGGTAACTTTGCTGACGTGCAGTTAAAATGTGTCATCAAACGTCCTGCACACACTACTCCACCTATTTGATCTTTTTAACAGGTGCTGAATCACACGCAATATGACGAGGGCATTTTGCCACAGCTTGCTCAATTATAGAACCTCTGTCATGAATTTTTGTCTATGTCCGCTAAAATCTTTGTTAAGATTTTAATGAGCTCAGTTTATCATGATTAGGTGACTCATTTGTTCTAGGATGTTTTTTTATTTTGGAGGCCACAGTTACTTACAGCTTCTCGGATGCAGAGTTTCTTAAGCTCCCGTATGCAAATCTCCAGTCGGTCTTGAAGGTCCTGGTGTTTGAGCTTCATGGCCCGAGTGTGTGTGGTCACATCCTTTGTATGCGTCGTTGGGCTGTCTGAGCCTGCGTATTGCAAAATGAAAAAAAAAAAAACAGCATGTAGGCCTATTGAGCTTATTGTGTTTTAGTTGACATTGTCACAGAGATATTGAGTCAACTCCGCTGGTTTGCATTTTACTGAAAAACTATTTTAGTATCAGTTGGAAACGTAGTGGAAAAACGAGCATGACGCATAAACAAATACATATTTTTAAAAGACAACAACATTAAAAACAGAGCCCTGCTTCCTGTTGCCTCATACGTACTCTGGCATGGTCTGTATGTTATTTTAATTAGAGAGCAGACTTTCATATGATTAACTCTTGAGATTGGGACAACACAGTGGTCACATTCAACAGAACGTACCTTTTGTTGTTATGGTTGTTTTCATTAGTGGTATGCAGAATGAGCGGCAGGATCTTGGTAACTATAAACACTCACTGTGTGACTGTTGGACTGGTGCTGTCTGTAGCCTCGGTGACTAATGACATTAAGATTAGTCTCAGGACCGGGGGAGTGGCTTCAGGCAAAATGCATTCAGCGCCACATACCTTCAGAGATTATTAACAGAATCCCTGCAGGTACTGACAAACGACGGAGGCGCGACAGGAAAGAAGTGTGACAGCACTACAATAGAGCAAAGAATTCCTCTTCCTTGAGTGACAATCCCCCCTATTCTTCGTAGATCGACACTTTTTCATTGTATAGCGCGGACGTCACGTGGCGCAATTAAGGTGAAAAGAATGTCAGAAGGGCAAGGACTAATCAGTAGACATTGCTGAATATAGAAAAAACACCACTGCTCAAGTTTGCAATTGAATTCTATGGTATTGTTACCATATGGGGAACTATGTAATTCCTTTTTATGAAAATTGACTACAGCAACCTGAAAATACAAACAGTAACGTCTTTCAAGTTGCATCTGTTAAATCAAGTACTTGCTTAGTCAATTAAAAGGTGAGAAAATAAGCAAAACCCCAAATGATGCATTCATCTGGGGGTTAAAATGGCATGAAAGTGTAGAATAAAATCCAGACTTTGTGGGGAACTCCAAGTTTTACACATTTAAGTCTGTTTACAGGTCGCGCTCCAGAAAGAGCTGCGGGAAATCTGATAAACTGCCTCAAGTGATGTCACTTACAACCACATACCACACCCGAATATCCGACAGACAATGGTCAAGTTGCACTGTGGGCAATGGAGATGCCAGGTTTTGACAAGGAAGGAGAAGAATGTGTGGATTGAAAAAGGAAGAGCCATTTTGATGTGTGTTGTGTCATTTTGATGCTTTTTTTTTTTTTTTTTTTTTAAAAAGGTCCATTGTGAGTCCAACTGTGTCATAGGAGAGCAACACTAAATCAGCAGGGTGCTCTTTTAATCCGTATCATTTGCACAGCAGCCTCCATCCCGTGCAGGCAGCGACTAATCTGGTAGCACGTCATAATCACATGCAGTTGAGTCTTTGCCTGAGTTTCCACATGACAAACTGTTTTCTGTATGACTACCTAAAACAAATGCACAAACAATGAAGTGTGGTGTTGATTTAAAAATAAGCAGAAGTTGATTGTGTTCTTCACAGTTACTTTCATTATGGTTAATACTGTCACTGATTCAATAATGGTCTTAAAATGAACTGTTGCTGGAGAAGATTTCTGTTGCAAACAAGTATTTCATTTCATAGGAATAAAGTGGGTAGAAGTAGTGTTTCTTTGTCAGAAAGAGCAACATATTTATTTGAATAAGTAACAGTTCTGTCACATGACAAATAACTGGGCCTGAGGGTGTGAACAAGCCATATTATTTAAGACTGTTTACAATAAGTGCTAAACTTAAGACCCTGATCATGTGACATTTTGTGTGTACAAGATCCTGGGGTCATTCATTTTGATTAACCAAAACAAATGTGATTTTATGGAAATATATATATTGTATGTTTCGACTAAACTTTATGGCAATCAAAAAATATATACTGGGCGGTCATTTGAAAGTAGGTACTGCGATAAGTTTATCAAGGGTTTGACTAAGGTGTGTACTTAGTTTCAACAATGATTTAAGTCTTAAAAAGGGTCTACTCGCTGCAAGCCAACCAACCAAGGACAATCTGTGGTCCAGTTTGTTTTCTGCTCATGTCAGGCCTTATGATACTGGCCATAGTTGCTAGTTTCTGGAAAGATTTAATGCAGTCGGACAACGAATGTTGCCATAAAGCCCTAAAATAAACTTAAATGATCAAATCTGTGAGGTTTTACAGGTATAATCCTGCAAGATGTTTTACACTGACACAAAATGAATGGAGGAACATTTTTTGATGTGGTCTTGACATCAAATGTAATTACATCACAGTATATCAATTTAGCCTACACAAAGACTACCTGAAAAAATACTGCAGGACGTGCATTCCCTCATTTAACACAAAAAAGTTTGACTTTCAACAGTCCTCCTACATAAAAATACTTGAATTGATAAACAAACTTTTATACCTGAATGAAGAATGATGCCGCTGTCAGTATCGCTGATCTCTCCATTGCCCTCCATGTCAGTAGATCGACTTCCTGTTGCTCGTCTTCAGTGGATAACACTCACCATTTCCTGTAAATTATGATTTCAGTTTCAGCGTCCATCTCAGTAGTAAGGGATTATTTGAGTTTTAAAAAGTCACATGTTTCTAATACCCTGTCCCTTACTTAACAACCCACAATGTTTTCTATAATTTGAGGAAGACATTATTATCTTATGTCTTAAAGCCTCAGAGAGTCATTTCAGGGAAATTAAAAAAAAAAAAACCCACCTGAAAATAACAAGGGATCATAAGCAACTACTCATCAGGCTACAAACAAAAGTAATGGAGTGTCAAAGCTCAGAACTAGATTCAAGGCCGTACAAGATTAACACAAGCTTTCTGCCCATTACTCAACTGTGTGACCTGACACCCGAGTGATTCAGGTGTGACTTGCTTTCTTGACCCCACAGTCAGGTGTAGTCATAGTCTCCCACAGCATGAGTACACACACAAGTTGCCAAGTCTAGGGTGTTTCCTGTGGCTGCCTGTTTGTTAGTCTCTGATGTCATACGATTACCATTAACTCATTTCTTGAGATAAGAGGCTCAGGGCGCATGAGCCGGCGTCCAATAAAAACTGTGAAACTTGTTGGTTTGATCATTAACCCGGAGAAAACAGGAATGTGGCGGCAGTCGCATACCAACACACGTGTGGGGAGCTTCGCTGCAATTAGAAGTAGGAAAGGCTCCAAACAGTCAGTGTTTTGAGGAGCAACCAGGTGAGGTAAAGTCTTGAGTTGCAACATACAAGAGTTTGCTTATGTTGGTGAACCAACAAGGTGACGTTCAGAAATGCAGGGATCTATAAAATGAATCGCCATTATAATCCTGAACATGACAGAATCATGACACATCCTCCACATGATGGTGACTGGAGCCTTCGCAGCTTCAACTCACAGATAATTGGCTGCTGGGTTTGCAAAATGAACAGCAAGGTTAAACAACAGCACCGTGTAGTGCTGTCAAAATAAGAAATAACATTTCTCTGAAATGTTCAGATAATCAACAGAGTTTGGTATCTGTTCGTACTTCTGAAAACAACTATTAATTGCCACTTCTTTGCCCCATTCAGTTTGGCAAGAATTGCATGTCTGTCAATTATTTCTGTTACTGTATATCTATATCGCAAAGCCATAACCAGAAGTTGGTGTTTAAGGATCACATCACAGCTTTATCAGAAGGGTATGGAGATAAACTCACTAGTACTCTTTTTTTCCCTTCACAGATCCAGGTGAGTTTTCATCTGAACAAATGTCAAGGATCTGAAGACATTTGATTTACAGCAACACAAGACAGAGAAGGGCAGCAAATCCTCTGAGAGGCTGGACTCACCATATATTTGCTTAAAACAGGAATCAATTACAATAAGACATGCTGTATTTTAAAAAGTAGGGGGCTTTCATATATGGTGGAGTGTTTTCAGTTTTCACACTCCCACTCAACAGTTCAAGTTGTGCTAATCACTGAAATCCCCTGAGAAACCATCAGACTAACCATGGACAGCACTGCATTTCAGAGGGAGGGAACCGAAACTACTCGAGCACTGTGATGCCAAATGGATGCGCAGTATCTTCCCATCAAAATAAACATTCCCAACTATCTTCATACTTGGCGGTCTGTGACATTTTCCGAGTCAAACATTTTGTT
The DNA here is from genome assembly GCA_028564955.1 of Terapon puta. Taxonomy (NCBI): domain Eukaryota; kingdom Metazoa; phylum Chordata; class Actinopteri; order Centrarchiformes; family Terapontidae; genus Terapon; species Terapon puta. Next base: position 16,580,849 of record JAOXYL010000100.1, on the reverse strand, counting down.
GGACACACTTTATCTGTGTCAAACATTTCTGTTGTTGCATTTTAAAGCAATTTTCCATTTTCAGTAGACTTTTAAATGCATAAATACAAACACTTAAGTACCAAATGAGAGAGAAATCAAACAATCACACGCACAATATACAGAAAAGGATTGGTATGTACCCTGAAGGTGATAAGAAACTGTTATGAACCACAAAACACTTGCTGAATGCATTTTAACTGTCAGCATAAACACCACAGACAAAACAATCACTTCACAGTGACAGTTACTATTAAAACAATGCAACGCTCCACACTGATCCAAATTCACACAACGGACACAAAATGAATAAAAAAAAAGGCATACACTCCATGAAACACCACAACATGTGAAAAATCAACTTACTTAATGGGAAAAACTGTCAAAAATCCAAAGAGTGAAAACGTTCCCGGCTTGAATGGAAATGCCAAAACCCTGAGCTGCTGTGTGGAGCCTGGACAGGAATGAGAGACTCGCCCACTGAGAAAGCACTGCCTGCTGAAGAGGAGTGGCTTCACGCGGAGGGACGAACATTTGAGTCAGTATCAAATAACTCAGCACTCCTGTCTCAGCTTGAAACTGTGTCAACAATGACAAAGTTACTAAGATCTGACGCTTTGCTTAACACTCTTATCAGTGTCCTAACAGATGGGTGGTGGTGGTAACCTGAACGAAACGTACGTTCTGTTACAGCGACACCACTATGACATAAAAAAGACACAATATGACAAAGATGGAGGAACATAAGAGCACCACCACCTAAAACAGGTAGATTAACCGATCAGTATATCGTAAGAAAATAATATGTGCGAAAACTCTCTTTTTGGACCAAACAAGCAATTTAAAGACATGACCTGGATAGTTTTAGTTTAGAAAACTTTGTTGTCCTCAAGGAGACTATCAGTGTCACAGCACACAGTACAGGTAAGTGGAGACAGAAAAACATCACAAAATACAACAACTATACAATAACCACAACAGAGCATAACAACAGCACTGCATCAATCAACCTCAGCCAAAATCAATTAAAATAAAGAATAATGTTGATTTTAAGACAAATTGACAATATTTGTTAGTTACAGGCCTCTTAAATTTACCAACATTGCTGGTGTTCACAGTCATTTCTGGGCCCAGGTTTGTGGGACAACTACAAATACAAAAGACCATGTGTTGGTCATGTTTTAGATGACCATGACTTGTTAACTGACTGCTGATGCCTCTCTCACACTCTCCACCTACTCTGTTTTCATAGGGTGAGACAGTTCAAAGATCAAAAATCTGGTCAATGCATTTCTACTGCCATCTCCTGGCTGTTCAAAAATGGAAAACCAATTATGGACTTTAAAACTTAGTACATTAAATTTGCAAATAGCCTTCTCAAACTTCCTCACTTCTCTTCATACGTCCAGTCTGCCGGTGCCAAGACCCTGCTGTGCCCTGGCATCTTAGCCTTTGCTAAAAAAGAGGGAAACACATGGTGATGGGATAGTCCACATGATTTACGGAGACCCAGAGGCAGCACCTGCTCCAAAACTGCATGGCCCGCATTCATTCTGAATCTCAATATTCATTTAGGCTTTCCAAGAATGTCGGTGTTCAGACACTCAGTAAAGAAGTCGTGCAATTCCCAGACACTCAAGAATCAGAGCTCAAGTGACAAGGCACCGAGAAAGCAGCAGCCAGCCGGCCACCACGGTAAAAGCAGCAGATACATAGTTCAGCAGCTACGACATTAAGGTTTCACAGAGTGAGCACAAATATTACTGTGAATTACTTCCTTATCTAAGCTTTATTCATTTTACAGATGATTTAAAAGACGGATTTCATTCAGTTGCCAGTTTGCTAACTAAATCTAACTTGGCCTATTTCAGCTGTTTTAAACGGAGGATGTAGTTTGTAGTGCTGTTGAATTGCACCGTATTATACTTGCATGTGTTTCTGATATTTTGTCCATTGTATTTTGTTTATATCAGGGATATATCTCTTAATACACTCCAATACAGTGGCACCAAAATGCTATGTCCTCCAAAATGAGCATTCAGTTGAATCCACATCTCTTTAAAACAGTTCAAACAAAAACTGAACATTAAAGCGTTCATAGAGGATTTTTACTGAGGAGATTTGCTGCAGGACTGTTTGCATTAGACTACATTAGTTTGAGCTTCATGTATCTTGTAAAATGCTAACTGAGTATATGTGTAATATAAAGGCTGAAGGTTATCATCTGCCAGTCACCAGGTATTGTATGATGAATAGAATAAAAAGGCAGCAGAGTCGTGTGTAAACAGGCTGCATACCAACTAGTTTGATAAGCTAAAATCAGATATAAGGGAAGTACAGCCATGCACCTGAACAGAAACCTCTTCTGATTGTGGGAAACGATATATAACAGAGGTGATTTGAACAAGAATGCCAACAGTAGCTAAGAAGTCACTTCAGAGTTAAAGGGAAATCAAATTTAACACAATCAAATGTAATTATGAGCGTTCACCAACATCCACCATGCTCCTTGTGAAGACTAGTTAATCATTTTCCTTCTGTGCTGATGTACAACACAGACACTTGTCTGCTCTCAGAGCAGCCAGTTGGTGGATGTCATGGCTAGTTTATATAAACCAGAAGGTCCCAGAGAGGCAGAGAGAGGGGCTTTGTGTGGGCAACACAGCAGCTGGCAAAACAAATTCTTTACATATTCCTGAGTCCTTTTATAAGCGTACGGCTAGACTGCTGCTGCTGGTGTGTGGAGCCATCAGTTGCCAGGGGATCACACATTTTCCCCTAAAATTTGCAGCTTACACCAAGTGCTAATAGATCATTTTGCTGTAATGATGCTTAAATCAAAGCTGTGCCATAAAAAGGGCTATAAAGTTACACTAATGTACAACAAATCCTGAGGCTTTGAGAGGCAAACAAAGAAACTCTTGGAGCTGCCGGGATCCCTCCTTCCTCTTTCTCTGCCTGCAGCTTTAAGCTTTATGTTGCCTAAAGGCTCTAATTGACTGTAATAAAGATGTGGAAAAAATAAGACTACACGTATCTTAAATGAGTAAGCGTGCAGAAGTGGTGCGTCTGATGTGGATTACTGAATTACACGTTGGTGTGCACCACCATGCAAATCAAAGTCTATTCTAAACCATGGCCAAGCCCCAAACTGTGGCCAAGAGTGAACAAGCTAAAACACATCAGCACCACTGCACACAGAGACATTTAGGCTTGAATCTCCCCCTGACTCGCTTTAAAATAAGATGTTTAAAATGTTCAAGCGCTTTATTGAGGCTACATGATGTTTATAATGAGAGAGAGAAGTATTCAAACCGTGGATGCTTTATATGTCTTTCACATTAGCAATGTCAAATTGACATATTAAGTAGAGACATTAAGCTCTTCACTAGGATTTAAAAATACAGTTTTATGGTTTTGAACGACATTTGGCAGCACAGCATGGGTTTGCAATGACTCTTCCACTCTCAGGTCAGGGAGGTTTCAGGGGTTAAGCCACTCCTGTCCTCTTTACCCCCCTCTGCCAATGCTCAGGAATGTGTGGACAGCAGAAAACATTTCAATGCACTAAAATCACAAAATAACAAATGAGACTACTGCACTTAAGAAAACCATTAAAGCACATTTTCTCAAAGTTTTGATGACAGAGTGCAGATTTTGGAGGCCGGCGTCTGGGCTGGGCCCAGAGCTGCACAAAATGCATCCTAAATAAACTGGGATTATGCTGCTCAGCGTTATGTTTGCACTCTTCATCCGTGGGCTTCTCGCAGGATTTGTGGTAGGTCTCATAGTGGCATTAAACACTAAATTTATTGAGCTTGGTGTAGATAAGGCAGATCATTTATCTTCCACCCTCTGTGGTTCAGTTGATCCATATTTCCAGAAACCTCCTTCTTTCCTCAAGCAGATGGTGTTTTCTTCTAAAAAGTTGTCCAAGGAAATAAAAAACTTTGGTCGACAGCGTGAGCGGTGATAAACTGTAGGCTGCTAGGTAGAAAATGTTAAATGTTAAAATATAACGCATGCTTTTCATGTCAAGTTTGGGAGGCAGCACAACATGACCACAATTTGAGAAGCTGTTCTTCAAAGATGTTAGAGTAAGAAAAATATCACTGTCAATATGTCACCTATCAAACATTTCTTAGCATTTAGGTATACTGTTACACTCGTGCAACAATGAGTGTGACGTGATGTGAGACATTGAGATAAATCTCCTTTATGATGCTGTGTGTTTCTGAGGAAAGAGGATGTCGAAGGCACATAACTTCTATCTTTACACAGTTTATGATACACCTTTAAAGTGCGGTTCTCTATTACAGTGAAGTGACACACCCATAAACAGGTCAGGAACTGTCAGCGAAACACAGGACATTACTGTGGGAGACAATAAATAAATAAACTGTGTCCCAACACCTAATGAATGAGACATCTCTCTTTTCACCAGCTTACTTCCATGTTAAAGTTAAGAAATGGAAGTGTAGAATAGATGGCACCTAACAATGATCACATGATAAAATACAGAGAACTACAGCTGAGATAATACAGTACATTTACACAATAAAGTGCAATATTACAACGAAATTAACCTGCACCAAGTTGAGAGAGGCCCTTAGTGTCAGATAATGTTAAAAAGATATCTCGAGTGTTAAAATAAATGAAGATGATGTTGTGGTAAGTATTGATAAAGCTCATCCACATGCTGATAGCTTCACACAGCTGCTGGGCCTCACCTCTGCACTTTCACAAAGTTTGGAAACTTTATTTAAACTTTTAAATATCCGCTCCCAAAAATGAGCTCAGAAGCGTCTATAACAAACCCAGTGCTCATGTAAAATCCACTATCCGTCAAAGAAAACCTGTGTTCAGATTTCGTTTTGCTCTTACCTTCGCAGCTTCTTAGCCCGCTAGCATCGTGCCTAATCTGTATCCAAACTCTCCATCGGCTCGCAGCCTCCCAGATTTCAGCTGGAAGTTTGATTTGTGTTCAAGAAAGGGAGCTGGGAACAACAACAAGTCCTTGGAGGGCGTCTCCGCAGTGTACACTGGTGGATAAACGAGGTCACAGACTCTCAAAGTACTGCTTTGCTCCACAAAACAAACTTTTCTCCTTTTCTTCAGCCCAGCAAACTAAAGCAACGCTGCGATGCCTTCACGTGTTGTCGGAGACGTGACCGGAAACAACAACATCAACAATTTACCATGGTAACCGCGTTTCCGATTGTCGGTGTTTAAACGGACATACGTGTCAAATTGGGTGATTAAAGTCAATAACATCATAGAAAAGTGATCAGTATTGCTTGGTATGAAGATTGGATGCATTCATAAACGTGTTATTTACAGCTTGTGTTGTTGTTCTATTGTTCCAGTCTCTTCTTTTATTTCCAATCATTTTGTGGATGATGTAGACTTGACTGCTGATTAAACAACACCCGCTATCTATAATAATCATTGCTTGCTACTGCGCCCATTGTTGTCATTAAAGTGTCGCTTTAAACGACTTAATGTTGGCTTTACCGGTGTAGTTGTATAAATAACGAGTATCCGACGGTCTATTGAATGCCCCATGGGTCATCCTCCTCGCTGCTGCCGTTTGAGCTGTAAACCTCATCTAAAACGATTTCACGTCACCTCCCAAATAATTCTGTGATCTGACCAAAGTTATTGTTTTTATGACCCAGAGAGACGACACGTATTGAGGGAGGACATTAGCTTCATAGTCTTATTTCAAGCTCCAGGGGGCAGCAGAGCTTCACACACACACACACACACACACACACACACACACACACACACTCAAAAGCCAGTAAACCACGTGCCCTTTACGTCGTTCGCACACTCACACCATTATAGTGAGTGCCCTGTTTTTATATGACCAAAACTTTGATTCGCTTTGATACTATTAAATGTTGTAGTAGTGTCAACAATTGGGCTTTGTGGGTAAAAATGGAAAGAAGGAATGGACATAAACAATGAAACCCACTGAAATTAAACACAAAGATATAAAAAACAAAACAAACAAACAAAAAAACCCCCACAAAGGTTGACTACTCTTTCTGAATAAATTCTAAATCATATGAATAGATTGTGGTCTACTTATTTACTAAATGATAACTGTATAATTGTGTCAACAAACATTCATCTTAGTAACACTTACAATCTGATTTGTAGAAAATCAAAACAAGTGTCATTAAATATAGCTGGGTTGATTCATATTTGCCTTTCACACCTGACTTGACAAAATAGCTCAGCAAGAACTTAACACGTTTCAATGACCTCATCGCTCATCCTGTACATGACTGTGTAACAGCCCCAGTAGAGACATTGAACTAAACATGTCTCTAAAAACCTGCAAACTGACTCACAACTGCTGAACACTTCAAACTGCCAACCTAAAGTCAGACACTTAAATGGACACCTTTTCATTTCATGATAAACAAGGAGATTTTGGAAAAGTTTTGATAAACAAAGAGTAAAGCTAAAAACTACATTTTCTGTAGTTTGAGACATCATAATTTGACTTTAAGTGTAGGCCATCTCTGAAATGTAAATATTTACATTCAGAACAAATCTATTCATTCTGGTTTTCTTTTCTTTTTTTTTTGCTGTTAATCAGATTTTATTTTTCACATTTCAACCCAAATTCTGTGCATAATTTAAAGCACATACAGTGAATATTATATGCTTCTGTTAACAGTGAAAGTCTCATAAAGGGTGAACTTTTTCAAAAGATTTGACTGCCTTGATTTTGTGGTATTGAGATAAACATATGCAAAATGCTGGATAATATATGAAACAATTAAATGTGAAATCACATAAAGGTTTGTCACAATGTGACTATTGGACTGTCATTTCTGATTAACAGAGGATCAAGTGCACAAAGTCAAACAAAGTCTGTTGTTTTGTCTTTACTTCCTTGTTCCTTGCACTGAAGAGTTGTAGAAAGCAACAACACCTAACCACATCTGTCTGTCATCTGTGGTTTTATTACACTGGCAGTTTGTTGTTGTTAATAACTGGCAAACCGTCTTCCTTTTTCACGTTTTAATTGCTCTTTACATCAACAACAGAACTGATATAACTGTGCCAAGAAGAAGGATGTAAACCAAAATCGTGTACTTCTATTACGAAAAAAGGTAATCTGTTCAAAAGACACCAGAGGTCTGATTTGACTACAGGACAAGAAGAAATCTATTTTAAATAAATATTTTTTAATCTTGGGTTCATCTCAGCAAGTTGACTTTGTGCAGCTCATTTCTGAACTGAATTTTAAGGAACAAGGAAACCACAGCCAATCACCTGACCTGAAGAGTTGCAGCATTGGTATGATAACTGTGTGAATGCTTGCCTGTTGGCGGTTAGAATGAGTGTAAAGTTTGTGTGCCACCCTTGTGCTACTTTATGTTTGAATTCAGTGCAGCTGCACTTACAGTTGGGCAATAAAAAAACAAAGTATATTATTAATGTTACAGTATTTTTATGTGTTCCTTAAAATACTATTTATGTGTTTACTCTAAAGATTAAGGGAGTAATATTTATACTAAAGGGGAAAAAAAGAATAATGAAGGACAAAGCTCCAACATGTTCAAAAGTTGTTTCAGTCTGATGTGATTTGCCACCTTCTGATAAAACTCAACAGAATAAATGACTATTACAGGATAATAGTAAATGCTAAAACATGATGTGACAGTAGTACAAGTAGAGAAGAATCATTAACTCATCAGCAAACTGGCTGAATAACATTACTTCATTTTTATTGCTTAGGAATTTAATTCGCAAAAGGAATAATGTGTCATTTCTTCTTCCTTTTCTTAAAAGACAAAATAACAAGGAATGATTTCACTGTGATTATGATCAGGATTAAAATCATAGAATTCTAAATAATCTGATGTAACAATATCAATATAAAGTTAATATATGTCCAGGTCAAGCTGTAGTTTTATCTAAACTGCTATTGTCGTTGTAATAATTCTCAGTTTACTATGATTTAATTGTCCCCCAACTAGTTAATGAGATACTCATTTCACAAGTTGAGTGCAAGGTCATGAATCAAAGAACACAACTGATGTAAAATTTTAGTTTTGAAATGAGACAGAGCAGAATTGAGAGCTGCAGTAGTGCTGTGGGAACATCAAAAGTTTGTAGTCTCACCATGAAGAGTGGCAAAAACCAGCCGACAGCTCACCAAGGTCACACCTTTCATTTTGTGTGTACCCGACCAACTGTCAGACTGAAAATTCATGAAAGCACTTTTATGCTAAAGAAGTAACAAGTATTTAAATATCAATTCCGATTTTACTTTTAGAAACAAACCAAAATCATCAATAACAAAAATAAAATAGAATATTTGTTTTCCGTAATTCAGCCTTTAGTTTGTATTCACAGTTAATTAGGCATTGTCATTAAATCAATGTGTTAAATTGGCTCTATTGATAACATAACATACTCTACAAACCATTACTCTTACTATTGTTTTCTGTTCTTTGTATCTTTGTGAAACATCTCCCATGTATTCAGCTAACAAAAAATGATCATTGCAGGGTTGGTGGTTTAAACACTGGCTCATGTATGTATGACCTGTTGTTATCAAAATCTTAATTCAAAAGAATTGAAAAATAATACTTTACACGAAATCACTACAAATGGTTATCAACATACATAGTTCTAATTAGTCTGATATGCTGCAGTAGATCATGTTCTGTGAATGGTCATGAAATTATGTGCTACCAGTTGGTGCAACAGCAGTAAAATGCTGATCATGTACGCTGCTGCTGCTGCTGCTGTAGGTTGTAGGGTTATTTGTGATGTTGTCAAAGCAGTGTTGTGAGAAAGCCAGTCTGGTGTGGTGGGAAATTCCTGACCATATGTACCCACAGACTGGCACCTAAAACTGGTGCTCTCAGTTTTGAAGTCAACCGGTTCATGACACATAAAGGACTGAAAAGCAAGTAGGCAGACATGAACGTTTGAACTTTCCATTATCTCCCTTGCCTGTAACGTTACTGTGAATACCTTTGCTTTCTCAGAAGTAACATTTGGCAGAGAGGGTTGGGGGACTTTGTTGTCGGGCAGTAAACAAGCTCTTTTAAAGAGAGCAGAAATGGTTTGTGCGGGTACAAGTTTTTGCGTGTAGTCATACTCTCAGGAAACAGATGTCATATTTGAGCTGCCTGTTGTTTTCATATTTGTCTTGGTAAGTGTAGGCCTTTGAACTTTTGTGGCATGGAGTTTAGGTAAACCTTGTCAAGAGTGACTGCCAGTGGGACTCTTTTCTGAAACACCATCTGGTTGCATATGAGAATGTGTACTGTGTACCACTTCAACGAGTTGTTGTTTCCTGTTGCAGTCAAATGTGATGGTGGATTTTAAGTTGAGAGTCTCATGTCTCCTTTTGCGAATAAGTGCTAAGTGAATAAGACTTCTTTCTCATTCTTGATTTCATTTTGGTGCTGTTGTTCTCTTTTTTGCAGAGCTCAGCTGTGGACGTGGGAAATCATAAATGACCTCACATTGTAAACATTATTTTGTTTTTTTTTTTTCAGGTGAGAGGAAACTACATATGTGCAGTGCTGTGCTAAAAGGATGATGATCAGTGTCAGTGAAAGTGTGCAAAGTTCAACAGTAAGTGCTGCATGTAAAGAAGGAAATCTGAGACACAGGTCAAGTTTAATTGTAGGAGTTACAAAAAGCAGAAGCTGCCGATGTGTTAAATGTCAAAGAAATAAGGTCCACTGCCTTCTTCTGGGAAGTACAGGTTTGGAAATACCACAAAACTCATTGTTGGATTTCTAAAAACCTTTGACTTTTGTCGCTTACTTTTGCAAAGCAGTATGTGTTGAATCAGCACATTTATAAGCAGTGGTTCCTTGCAGACAGATTTTAAAAAAGTGAATTATTGCTTACTGTATAAATCTGGACACTTATACTTCAATAACTGGCAATACTCCATAAGGGGAGGTGTTGCAAGTTCCTTTTTTGTAATATTTGAAATGACACAAATGACACAAAACAGATAACTGTCTTCATAATGGGCAAAAAAGAAAATGATTTAAGCCCAGAAAATGTTGTTTCATGCTGCTGTCAAGGAAGATGACATTTCCCCCCCCCCCCTAAATCTCCCTTAGCTGAATCTGAAGTCTTTAAAGCATCATTGCCTTCAATGCAGCTCAAAATCCAAAGCTCCCAAAGGTTTTATTATAGTGGAATCACAAGTACGCAAATAAATTACAAATACAGCTTTTTCAGTTTTTATTTTTTAACTGTACCAGAGGACATATCAAAACACATTAAAATAAAAATAAAACAACATAATCAAATACATGCCATGACAGTATTTAAAAACAAAATAATGCAATCCATCAGGTATGTTTCACATTTTAAAATTATATTTTTACCTGTAGCTTGATACATTTATACTCTACTAATGCTGCAAGAAACACACAAGGCACACAACACTACTGTACTTTATGGGATACTTAAGCACACATTTTCACATTATTGAGTAAAACTTTTCTTTCCACACATCTGCTTTTAGCGCACATTATTACGCTGAGAGAAATATGTCACACAGATTAAACAGTTGAGGATAAGAGGGTTTTTTTGTTTCGTTTTTTTAAATCTTACTCTGACATCTGGAGCTGAGTTCTCCCACCAGTTGTGAAGCTCTCTGAGGTGCCCACATTGTTAAATGAAGCCGAGGAGTTGTAGCTGTGTAGGACCTTCGGCTTTCCTGTGCAGGTCTTGTACAGGATCTCGGCGCGTCGCCTGAAGTGGTGGTCCAGGAAGAAATAAATGGCTGGATTCACACAGCTGTTGAAGAAGGCCAAGCAGCAGGAGATGATGAGCCCGTTTTTCTGCCAGGACTGAGCATCGCAGCTCAGGTCCACGTCCAGGAGCTGTGAGACGATTATGATGACTTTGAAAATATTGAAAGGGAGCCAGGACACCACAAAGGCCACTATGATGCACAGGACCATCTTGAGGGAGTGTCTGCGGCGGGCCTCCGCTCGAGGGTTTGCAGCAGCTGCACAGTGCTTGTTGAGGTGAACGACGATGGTGCCGTAGCAGGTCACTATGATGAAAACGGGAAAGACGAAGGTGAGCAGTGCCATAGCCAGGTTGAGGCCGTGGAAGAAAGTTGAGTTGTTATCCTCCACACAGGATGCCAGTTCATCACCGGACTCCTCCACTGCCCTGTACAACAGGGACGGGATACCAAGCACCAGGGAGCACAACCAGACTGCTGCACAGGTGGCACGGATGCACCGACTGCTCCTCAGGTACCTGGAGTCCATCAGTTTCACCACAGCCAGGTAGCGATCTACACTCATGCAGGTGAGGAAGAAGATGTTGGAGAAGCGGTTCACAGCAATGATGTAGCTGCTCAGCCTGCACAGCAAGTCCCCAATCCGCCCAAAGTTCCAGTAGCCGTTTTGGGTTGCAGAGATCGCCCACAGAGGCAGCGTAAGGACGAAAACGAGGTCGGCCAGGGCCAAGTTGAGAACAAACGTATCCACCAGACGCCCACCTCTCCCTTTGCTGGTCACCACCAAGATGACAAAGAGGTTGCCGAAAAAGCCGGTGAAGAAAATGAGGTAGTACAGGATGGGCAGGAAAATGTTGGAGCCATGGAGATGTGAGATGGAACACTTGATACTGAAATTAAATATTCCATCATCAGTGAAGTTTCCGTCATCGTAATACTCTATATAATCATCGAAGGCGGCCATTCTGAGAGATGACAGAGAGGCACTGCAGTGCAGCAGCTGGTTAGTCAGGGTATCGGTAATCTAACCATGTCAACATGCTGCTACATCATGTTGCCCGTGAAAACCACAGAGAAAAATAGAGATCCTATTTCACTTCTCTTCCTCTCACCTCTTAAGGCGCTGCTGTTTGTAGACTGTCTGAGATAACTTCCTCTCAAGATCCTTTCACATGTGAGCCCGAGAGCCTGAGAATTTGTTATTCACATGAAACAGTGTCAAAGTTTGAAGCACTAAGCTCTGATATTACATCACACACCATCTTCGCTGTTTATTATGGAACTAATACAATATTTTTGCAGTACTTCATTAATCAAGAATCTTTATCTGTCATCATGTTTTCACTTAACAGAATTTAGATTAGTGACTTCCAGCTGTAAACATAAATATATGTAATATGTACATAAGTCATAAATATCTAAAGTATAAAGTTTAAGTTGTAGCAGCAATGTACAATATGGACAGAGGTGGAAGAAGTACTCAAATCTTTTTCTAATGTAAAAACAAGTGAGGAGGTCCTACATTCATAAACGTACATATCGTAAAAAAAATTGTAAACACAAAAGTAGTCATTGTGCCAAATGGCCAATTTTGTAATGTGTACATTGAGTAATCTTTGTTATTTTATTGAATTATAATTGTTGATTCATTTATTGCATTATTCTAATGCTGCAGTTAGTGAAAGGGGGGCTGATTTATGGCGCTGAGTATCTTATGCATTTCCATAATACCATAATTTATTTGTTTATTATATGTTATGTTATTAATCTAAAAAGTGCAAATTAACTAAAGGCATAATACTAATGTATTTCAGTAAAAAGTACAATATTCTCTCCTGAACTGTAGTAAAGTAAAACTATGAAATTGAAATACTCAAGCGTATTATAAATACCTCAGATTTCTACTTAAATACAGAACTTAAAGTAAATGGACTTAAAGTAAATTACAATTACATCTGTTCAAATGTCCTGTTATAAAAATATTGAAGCACTAAAATATAAATTCCCACCTTGCAATCTTGTGAATGATTCTTGTCTCTGTGTTGGATGTGTCTGACCAGCAGGGGGCAGGTAAGATTTACTTCTGTTAATTCATGGCGACCTCCTGCCTAAATTCTGTGGTTCTCAGGCAAATGTTGAGCGTTTCCTTCTCATTTGCGAAAGCATTCTTCTCATGCCCGGAAGGAGAAGGCAGAGCTGCGCGATCACAATGATTTTTTAAAGTATTAATTCTCCTAAATCGACCCATTCATCCCGACTTTAAACAGCTTGTGGATATATTTAGCACTATATCTGTCATGTGCTATCACCCTCACTTGCAGTATTTATTTATACACTGTAGTATTAGCTGAATGATTTATTCTATTTTTAATCATTTTGTACTTCATTAAAGTTACTTTCATCATGACAAAGTCACAATGGTTGCACTGACAGAGGCTGTGTGTTTAGTAATTTTAGTTTTGGAATCTATGACTTAATCTATGATTGTTATAATTTGCAGCATTGCACACAGGACAGGAGACTCAATTCAAAATACACACAGCAATAACTGCGTTTAGTAAAGCTTCAAGGTTTAAAATGTGCAAATGGTCAGTGTTTAAGTCTTTTCTTTAAGTAATTTTTATTCCTCTTTGACCCCACAAGAGCCAATCACACACAGACAGCTGCAGTCTTCTTCTCTTTGCCCACAGAGTAGCTCTGTTGAAACAGACTCAGTGTAAACTGCTGTATTTGCTCTCTTTCCCCAGCCAGTCTGGTGATTTAAACAGGTGATCTTTTATGTCCACCTTATCATTAGCTTTTGTAGTTGTCAGCATTGTCTGTATATCACTACATAGAGAAAGTATCTTTGTGACCAACAATTAAAAAGCATCCTGCTTTATGTTGTGCTCAGTGGGTCTGGGATTATTTGTCTCTATTTCTGCCATTCTGTTTCTCCACAACAAAGTTTTATCTATTTATTTATTGAATCTACTCTTGACTAGCAAAATCCATTTTATGTCCTAATAGGGAGAAACCTCCTTTCTTCTTTTTACTGGATTATTCCTTTTTCCCCATTAAAGGATTTTTTTTTTTTTTACTTTTGTTTTAAGGAACCCAAGCTTTCATATGCTATGCCAACTCTGCCAGGTCACTGAAACCTGCAAAAGCTATTTTTCATCCACAATAAACATGCTGTAGCTTACATTTCTTATGTTCTGGGGCAGAAAACAATGTAAGTCACAGTGTTATGTAAAAGCTATTTTCCTTTATCAGCTGCTGGGTAAAAACCATCTCTACCAAGAAAGCCAAGGTGATGAGACCTGAAACTGCTGAACTGTGCATCAGCTTCTCAGTCTGACTGTCAGATGTCCGGATGGTGCAATTTGACTCTGCCTCAGCTGCAAGATCGCACATGAGATTTTATATAATGTGTGCCCAGCTCACTGCCTCTGTCATCTCCGGAGGATTCACTCCAGTGAATGATAACAGAGGGCTGACAGGACAGAGCAGGAAACAGTCATTATTTGACTGCCTGCTCAAGATGGAGTAGAGCCCAGGAGAAATGAACTCTGTGGTCCGGCTTGCAGCCATTGTGCTGGGAGAAGTGAGGTTGGAGGACAGGCCGCATCTTACAAGAGGCCGAAGAACGCCTCATTGTTCTACAGGGAGTTTCAGTTAAGAAAGCACGGCGAATGAATGACCTCCTTATAGGATCCCTGCTCCACTTTCTGGCATTGTGCGTTATTCAAACACTCCTTTACTTTGTAGTGTCAAGGTGATGTGTGGATATACTCATCACGGCAGAAAATCCTGTCAGTCACCTTTGTTCGGTTTGACGTTGTTCTCCCTCATGCTCAGCTGTACCTTTTCCTTTAAAAAGTTTTAATTATTTCTTCTGCATTCTTGCTGCTCTGTCAGTGGAACGCTACATTCCTCTCCCCGAATAAGTGCTGTCTCACTCCAATTGAGCAGAGTAAATGTGAGAGCCACTGAATGGAGCAGCCTCAATAGGAGAAAATAAACAATTGCATTGGTCCATGGGTGCAGCGGGGGAGAGCGGATGAGAGGAAGGGAGAAAGGCCTCCCTAACGTGCTAAGATTCCCATGGATACTTAGTCCTTTTTCTGTGGAGAGGAGGATCTCGTAAAGTACTTCAACAGTGGATGATTTCTCTTTTCCTTTTACTCTGTTTTTATTTGAGGAGAGAAAGGGTGGTATGCGTCAGGGTGATTGTTAGACATAGGTCACATGCACACACGTGCGCACTCGTATACACACACACCCACACACACACACACACACACACACACACACGCACACTTACAATTTGCTCCTCACTTGTCGAGTGCTAAGTTTTAGAAAAGGAGTCCATTGTTGGGCTTTGAAAGGTTCTTGTTTTTGCTGTTTAACTAAATCAAAAGTTCCTTTAACACAAAGGGTTGCACGGCCTCAGCCCTCCATTCTGTGTCATTTTAAGTGTCCAGAGACTTTTAACTGTTCCCCTCTTAGAAAACTTCCCAATTTTTAGCCCCATTTCTGGTTTCGCCCTCATTTACATTCAAACTACACTTTAACTCCAATAACACAGATCTCTGCAGGGAGAAAAAAATGAAGAGGTTCCAGTTTGTTAGTTTGATGATTGAAATAAAAGAACAACTAACTAATTCCTTTGTCACTTTGCTGAATTTAAAACCACAGTTTTTAGGTGTCACCTGTTGTACTTCATCACACTTAGTTTTGAAAGCATGACCAGAGTCAGGCAAAACAAGAGAACTGGTATCAATCATTAAAAATGTTGCCTAGAATTAAAAAGTTTCGACTTCCTGAGTGGATGACTTTGTAAGCGACATGCGGGCATAGTCACCAAATTGCTGTCAAAATTTTGGTAGAGATTGTTATGTGGTTGCTAAGAAGTTTGGCGTGGTTTCAAGGGTTTTACTAGGAGGTTACTAGGGTTGCATTTGAAAGAACCTTCTTGTTCATCTGTTCACTGCTGTAATGGACATTCAATAGTAAATAAATGTATTGCAGTAGCACACAGTAAGCAGTAAATTGAGACAGTTATGGTAATTTGCATTATTAATAATGCCGTAATGGAGTGATATATGCAATAATTTGATACGTGTATTACCATTTGTTGAGAATTCTACCTTAAGTGTTATTGTGTGTTAAAAGGGAAATTATGAGTCTGCATTGCACGGTGAGAAAGTAGTGTACATGCGTTGCATTTTTTTCCCAGCATACAGCGAATGGATGCTTTTTCAGTATTCAGACACTAAAGTAATTAATGAATTAATGTATTAGTCACTAACTGTTGTCACTACCTGCTGTGTACTATATCATGAAGTTTGCTAGTTGGTCATTGGTTGCCAAAGTCTTACCAGGGTGATATTGTTGTTGTGACTGTGGTTGCAAAGTTTGTTTTCTGTTCCTCTCAACATTTCACGGTTGTGAACATGTTGGCAGGACCCTTTTTGCTCTTGTCCATGTTTTCATAGAATATGTCTTCCTATGCTGGATTTCACATTTATGCAATGAATACAATGTTTAACTCTGAATAACTGAAAAAAACAAAAAACAAAAAAGGGGGCCATATTAAGATTTTACTTTGTTACATTTTTGCAAAGCTGCAAAAGGTCATCATAGCAGAGCACATCTCAGAGAACAAACTGAAAGCGTGGCTGAAATGCTCGATCAGCTTCTTTGAAGTTGTGGTATAAAGGTGGTGCAAGACTATGCAGATGGCAAAGAAATGAGTGGAGCTCAGCAAGACAAACAAAGTTTGACTGACATACAGAAGAGTAACACCAGTGGAGAACGCAAACATCTAATCATTTAGTTTTTCCAGTGATTTGATTTCATTTAACTGTTTTAGTCCTCTAACGATTTTCTACTTATATCACATTTTCCATTTTTGTTTCCGTTTCTGAAATAAGCTGAAAGCTTTCAGTCAAAATGTGTCTTTCCTGTGTCTCTCTGAGTGCCGGTTATCTCACCATCTCAGAGCATTTAGTAAACACACGGCTCAGAGGAGACTCATGTTTCATCTGCTGTTGACTTCACATGAGAACTTAATGAGCAGCTTTGAGAGAAGACAAGAGAGGCCTGTTGGTCTGTTACCCTGCGGCCGATCAGGTTTGTGTCCAGGGAGACCATGAAGGTTAAATTATGAAGTAAGAAAATCGTTAAAGCCCAGGCGCTGCTGGCAGCTGGCGGCAGGAGTGTGAAAGACCAGAGAAAAGATGAAGTTGATGAAGTGAAAACGAATTAATTTAATCAATTTCTCTGCCCTTGAAAAACAAACCAAACTTAAATCTGTTATTTGTAGTAATCTACTTTCATGTATTTTTATTTTTTGTATTGCAGATAGTACTGATATACAGTTGCGCAACTCCACAGACAGCTCTGCAAGAAAACAATTGCAAAATTGTAACCTGTTCAAATGAAACACATCCTGCATGTATTATATGTATTAGAAATATAGAAAATTCATTTTTAAACTGCAGTCCTTATTATATGGCTTGTAGGATTATGTATTTTAAATGAATAATTGTATATTCTATATAATTCAAGATTGTGTCATGTCTGTAATGCTTATATTATGTTGTTATGTATGTCTATTTTTTTATTCTATTTGTGCCCTTAGTATGAGAGGGTTCTGTGGAAACTGGAGTCAAATTCCTTGTATGTGCACACATACATGGCCATTAAAGTTGATTCTGATTCTGATTTATGTAAGAAATATTTTGCCCTTCATGTAAACTGTGATTCATTTATTTCATATATTTGTTTTTATTACTTTTTCAGTCAGTTGGGCACTATTTGAAACTAGTCATGTACTCTTTTTGCTGGAAACCATCTGACAAATGCTCACAAAACACAACTAAATAAAGCACATTAATACTAACCATTAAAGTAAAAAAAACAGCTCTCATAGCACACAATGTGCTTCTGAATTCAGACTTTCAGTTTTTTCTAATTAATTATCGTGTCATTCCAATTAACTTAAGACCTACTTAGCTACATTCATTTTATTGGTGTTGGGTCGTCACGTCTCACGTCTTTATTACTTTAGAAGAACACTTTACATGAGCTCCAGATTATGACCCATTCATACTGAGCTTCATATTTGTGTGACTGCAGTGTGAGTTTTGTGTGGCAGAGATGGTCAACCTGACAAAAATCCTTGTGACAGATTTAGTCCTGCACCTCATGAATAAGTGTAGCACAGACCTGCTTCAAGATAGCTGATAGGGTAGATGATAAATAGTGACAGTTTCACATGCTCATTTTGGATTATAATGACGGTGACATCATGGGCATTTGTCTGCTGCGGAAGACTAGACTAGTGGGACTGAGGGATATACTGGTCTTACTGGACTTGCCTTCGACTCCCAGGGGAAAGTTTCTGGAGCAGATGGCCGCCTCAGTGGGTAGAGTTGAACGTCAGCTGACAGTAAATGATCTTCTCAGTGAGGGGGCCGCCGTGTCTTACCTTGTCTTCGCAAAGCCGAGAACAAGGCCGCACCAAACTGTAACAAAGTATGACACGGCTTCTGATTATTGATCGTCAACAGCGGGCTTTGTTTGTTTGACATTGATCTCCCGCATTTGAATTTAGAGGAGCATCTGCTGCTGCTGGGCCCAGTTGATTAGGCAGGAGATGATCTCGTGCCGAGGTGATCCCAGGAAGTCTCAGCTGGGTTCACAATGAAGGAGCTGATCTCCAGGGGAAGAAGAGCAGGCAGGTTGCCCCTCAAGTCAATTCTCATCTTCATAGTTTCATGTAGGACACGGTTTCCTCTGTGAGATTGATGTCAGCATGTCCACAAATGTTCCTGTTTTACTTGTCACCCAGTGTCTTGTGATTGCTAAGCATATAAAACAGCTTGCTCTTCTGCTAGAAGTGGAGATAACGTGTTTCACCTCCTGCTATGAGTAAGTATCCTGTTTTGACTCAGTGGTGCAGGTCGCACAGATTTCATTCTCAGGTTTTGCTATTAGCTGTGGGGACCTGTTCAGATTAAGGGTGTTTTGGGTCAGAAGGTCAGAGGACAGGCTTGCCAGCACCTGGGGGACACTGAGTTCATCACTCAGAGAGCCATTAGGGGCAGAAAGCCGGACCCCGACCAGTGACAGACAGGCGTATCACTTCTGGCTGCGATAAGAGGTAATCAGTGAGAACATGCATCTGTGTGTGTAAGGTGTTCGGAGGCATGATTGTGTACAAATCCGCATTGAGGGAGTCTGAGGGCTGGTGCACGCAGAGCAGGAGGTCTTGTTGATTTTTGGAGATGGATTTTTTGTTTTCTTGTTTGTTTTCTTTTTTTAAGAGAAAAAGGGTAAAAAAGGGCAGATTCAGAGGTGGGGTTGATGAATGTGTTGATGGTGGCATTTTGATAGGGGTAATTTTGACCTGACAGGGCCCAGGCTCTCTCATGAATCAAAATGTGTCAGCCAGGCGCTGGAGATGGAGGGCCGCTCATTGTGGCTGTGACACCCATGTGAGGGGCTGAGTCTGCTGGGGGTCAAGTGTGACACCTCATTAGGACGATGTTGATTTAGTGTGGCCACGGCGCAACAGACCTCCTCCCATGGGGTATGGAGAGGCGTTTGAGTTAGGGGGTGGGGAGCACCGAGCACTGGACAGAGAATGGGGGGCTACTGCTCTTCATCCACAAGGCCGTCATGAGACAGCTTGCAAATCATGCACCTACGCTGAAGACACCACCCTGCCCCCTCTTTAATTTCTACTCTGTTCCTAGTTTTTAAATATACATCACTTTAACCACAATGAAGCCATTTATAATTGTTTTCAAGAGATATAGTTTTTTTTCCTTCTAAAGAGGGGGGTCTGGATTGGTCAGTTTTCCTATTTGGTGAACCCAATACCCCCTGACAGAATAATTTTGAACTTTCACCTTTGATCTTTTGATTTGAAATTGTTTTCTGTGAAGTCAAGATTACTTTTGACAAGCTGCAGTTGTGGCCTCAGCTCAAATACAACCTCTTGTATGCTGACTTTACAAATGAATAAAGTTTATCATTTATCTTATACTCTAGTTATGTGTATTGTTTTCAATTTGTGTCAAGCTTTATTTTCTAATTGCTTAAAGTTGGTTCATATTATAGAGATTAAAGAATAAAAATTAGGGTTTTCTGATAAAGCTGCTAAATTGCTAATCAATTATGTGATACTGTGGAGTTCATTGTTTAAAAATCATCGTGACTCTATTGTAACTGAGTCTCTGTTGTATTCCTGTGCTCTCTTTCAAGCTGTTACTGGTTTCAACAGTGAGAGCTGTGGTTGAAGGTTTTTCTTTATAAAGACATCACATCCTCCTGGTGTCATGTTGATGTAATTATTTAATGAGACTGTACAAACTGTGAATGATGAAAAGCTAAATAATGGATTTGAATTAAGTTGTAGATCAACACCAAACTTTTCATTTCTCATAGATGGATTTTAGTTGAGGTTTTCTCTGAGCCATAAATTCACATATCACATGTTTTTCTTTTTTATCTATCTTTAATCTTTTCATCTGATCAAAAAGAGCATGAAAATTGATGGCAGAATTGAGCAAAAACAAAGAGCATTTGAGACCAATTTAAACTTTGACCTTTACTTGTAGTGCCCCCATCTGGCCAACGTGTTAAAATGCATTTCAAGTTGTGGAAGCACATTTCTTGCAAGTCACTAAACTACACATCTACTGCTTTATGCAATATTTCACAGGACAGTGAGGCCAAATGTGGTTAAACAAGACAAACATCAATCAACAACGTTTAATTGAAGTGTTTTGTTAATCATCAATATGGACATTACTTAAATACTAGCATTTAAATGGCAGCATTTAAATAACAGCATTTAAATAACAGCATTTAAATAACAGCATTTAAATAACGGCAGCAAATGGTTCCAAAGCGTTGTGATGGATCATCTCCATTATTCTTTGGCTTTTTATTCAGGTGGCTTGACTGATGCATTCACATCAACTGATTTTCTGTCCACTAATTTCTTCTCAGTTTTAATTACACCACAAAGCCACACACTGGTGGACTGTCAACCGCATCTCGTTGGCTGGGAACTCGCTGAGAAAATTAATGTCTGTCTTGATGTCTGGCTTGAATTTGATTACAATGACTCACCAAATGTCATAGTTTGTCACAGTGCTGTTCCCCCTCTCCCTGCACCACACAAAAGGCATTAAGTAGCCCCCTTTTGCATTAACACATCATGCATACTTAAATCTAAAATGATGGAAAGCACTGAACTAATTTAACAGAAGATGCATGAATAATGAATGAATCCTAATTCACACAAATGGCCAGTTTATTTCAATAAGTAAATACTATGGTTTTTTTTTTCCCATTAATGTTGTGTTATCAACACCTCAAATTCTGACTAAACAACCAAACCAAATCAACATTTGAATGTAAAACATAATTGTAAAGTATCGTCAATAAAACTGACCCTCTTCACTCTTTCTGTCTCTGAGTTGCACATGCACATGTGTGCATGCACAGACACCCGCACACACCCACCCACACACACACACACACACACCCACACACACACACACACACACACACACACACTCACACACCCACAAACAAAGGTGCAGAGGGCCATCTGTCTTTTCTGATGGTTCAGATCTGGGAAAACAATGAAGGCTCCATGATATTTCACAGATTTCTCTCTAAACAATTCACACCTCCACAGCAGATCTGCTGGCCTTTGTCACCAGTGCTGTTGGATTTTTTTTTTAAATTGAAGAAATTATATTTGTCACCCACTTATTAATAAATCCTTCTTGCCAAGAATGAGTGATTTATGAATGCTGTTATAGCTGATGTCACAGTCCACTTTTGTTGCCTTTGAGATTTTACTCATTAGTCTGAATAATAACTGTCACTAATTCAAGCTGTTCTCAAATGGCTTTTTGAATAGAAAGAGAGGGAGAGAGTGCGAGTGAGAGAGAGGCAGCAATAGAGAGGAGAGAGGCCTGAGAGATTAACTCCAGTGAGCTCACTCTGAGAGGCCCAGGAACGGCTGAATATTGTTCTAGTGGTGGGGAGATGGGGAGATGGAGGGGGGGGGGCCGAAAGGAAAAAAATCCCTATGCAGCCAGAGAAATGAACTTGATGATCTCAGGGGGGCGGGGGGAGGATCACCATTCCTTGCTCCTGACAATCAAAATTAGATTGGCCAGCACTGTGTCAACACTAGCCTCAGTTAAGGCATGACAGGGGAGGGAGGGAGGGCAACCCCCCCCGTGGGTGTTTGAGAGTTTGCCATGTGAACTATGGAGACCCCACAGTGCCTTTCACTGACTGCTCAGGCCTCAAAGAAATCCACAACCCCTTTTTATTGGCCAGCACTGTAACCGACGACATCTCTGCCCCGGGTTTTCTATATTTTGGCAACTCGTTATTGCTGTTTTTGCTGCCATGTTTCATTACTCCCCTGAATCTGCAATGCTGGGGTTACACTCTGCGGGGCTTGTGAAACAGAACAAAAATATTTACTTTCTTTGCGAGCAGTGGAGCGTTACTTGTCCATCTTTCGCTTCTTCTTTTTGTTTTTAGCATTTTTCTCATCCTCCCTCAACCCTCATGATGTGTGTGAACTTTTAGTTACTTTAAGGCCACTTCTAACGTGCTTTACTTGCAGAGGAAAACACCTAAAAAGATGTGATTATAAAAGGCAAAAACATACCACACACACCAACACAGCAAAATATCTAATATTGAAGGTTATTTGTAGTTCTTAAATGACACCCAACTTAAATTATGCAAAACAAAATTTGCGACAAGCAAGCAACAGAGACTCATTTATCATGTTTCAATGTGTTGAAAAAAACTATAATAACTGATGTACTTTCTGCTCTCTGTCTCAGTTTCTCAAGGTGCAAATGGGACAGAATCACAAAGCAGAAAGTTCTTTGTATTTGTTTGTTTTTTATCACCATCTTGCATATCGAATGCAGATGTGTGTGTGACGAGAAGTTAAGATGGATTTGATCAAGGGTTGTGTTTTTGGAGGTTTGATCACTGACCTGGAATATTTCAGTGTTTCCAGTCCTACCACATTAGAGAGGGAGAGTGCAGCTGTGTCCTCGGATAACCTTCTCCGCTTTTTTTTTTTTTATTATATCATCCAGACCAATTTGACCCACAGCAACTCAAAAGAAGAACCGACAGCTTTGTAAATGTTTCACCTGGTGGGAAAAGTATATCCTGATGTTTATGTCTTGTGGTTTGTTTTTTTTTTCATTTGTTTGTGTTTTCTTT
>JAOXYL010000100.1:16536454-16554392 GCA_028564955.1 Terapon puta | reverse complement strand
TTATTATTATTATTATTATTATTATTATTATTATTACTAAAACAGGTCACATATTGGCAAGTTGGTTGAGTGAGCTATGCAGCAATATAAACCCTGCAACAAGTATTATGTAACAACTCTAAATAAGATTAAATTAAATATTTTGTGCGCTGCATCCCATTTTATTTAACAATAGTAAAAATAGTAATTAAAAAAAATCAACATTGCTGGTGTTGCACAGCTAACTGGACTAACTGATTATATACATACATGTATATATATGAATATATAATTACATTTAACAAAAGTGCCTAAAGTAACAAAATGTTATATCAGTAATGTTAGATGGCATCAATTACGTTATTACAACTGGATGTGTCTAAAATGCATACAACTAATTCAAACATACAAATCTCTACATATATACATAAACATTTTGTGTATCTTTATCTTTATGTTTGATTGAGAAATGGATACTAGCTTCCAAGTCTCTTATGCATCACATGAGTTACTCTTCACCAGAACAGTTATGGCTTAAACCTTCAAGAACTGAATCAATTTGAAGATAACAGGAAACTCTGACATATTTTCTGTCGCCTTTTAAGTTTATATGGAGTATCTTTTAGTAAAGCTGATATATAGAATAAAATTGGCATGAATTTGGAGGTGTGTTTCTGGTCCACTTCCTGATGAATTTACGTCCAACATTCGCTCTCATCTTAGATCTGTCTTTGGTTTCGAGAACAGTATCAGGACTTTTATTACTGAAAAATAAGGACAATGAGATGAAATACTAGAAATGTTTCAAAGAGCTCTGCAGTCAGATGATAAATCCCTCAGTTCATATGTTTGAGCGGCCATAGTGGCAGTATGATCAATTTATTTTTCAGTTTTGAGGGAGTTCACACTCAAACTTGTGGATTCATAAACAGTTGGTGCACCAGATCCTGGTCAGCAGTTAAAGAGAAATACCATAGTACAGTCAGAAATAAATAACAAATACCATAAGCTAAATAAATGATTTATTGTACAAAAGAAAAATGACAGTAAATAAACAACAAAAGGCAAAAATAACAATTGAACAGTTATTCATATGCACAACCATTAAACTACAAAGTTGGGGTGATTTTTTTAAACTACACAAAGAACAGAGGAATGACAGGGGAAAGTGAGAAAAACATTAGAAGCGGTGAACCTGTCCAAAACATCATAAATGTCAACATTTGGGTAGGTATTTACATAGAGATTTCTTACTCTCATATATTTATATGAAAACACTCTCACACATACCAGTATACAAACACTAAAATTCAAAATGCAACTTCTCAACAAGCCATAGATGTGGGCATAGCTAATTATTTCTTTTGACCACACATTACCAGAGCCGCTACCATCAGTCACTCTGTCAATAACTCAATCTGAACCTGAGAGCAAGGGGACCCTGTGGTTTTCATCTACATTTTTTTGGGGGGGTGGGGATTCTTGTGGGTTAAATGTTTGCGCAGATTAATGGATGGCAAATTTAAAAAAGCAAGGTTTTTAGAAGGCTAAAGTGAGGTAGACAGACTTTGAAATGCATTGTAATTAATATTAATAAATAGACAATTGACCAGTTGAATTATTTCCAACAACTGCCCCTAAACCAGCTTTTTTCCTCCCTTTGAAATGTTCTAGCATATTCCTGCGATCACAAAAGTTACAGCACACGACATGTCATCCTCTACTTTGGCTAACAATCCCTGGATACTCCTCCCATTCTTACATGGGTGCTTTCACTTAAAATACACACAAAGGCAAAAACATGTCTACGCAAGACAGTCGACACATTGTTTAAGTCAAAAGGACGTAGTCTCTCTAAATTATAACAGATTAAAGTTGGTGGGTGGGCCATTCCAGTTAAAGCATTCTATGTTCATTGATCCAGACACTTATTATACATATGACTTATCACCCAAAGTGGGCAAGGAGGCCTTTCAGGCCACTGGTACAGTACGTCCAGGTTCCAGATTGGATAGAAGTGTGAGTGTAAGGACAGGCCCCCGCTTCGGACAAAAGTCAGGAAAGCGTGATGGTATCAAAAAGAAGTGATAACCTCTCTAGTTTATGGTTCATCACCAGAAGCTTGAATAGTTTTTTTTTTTTTTATCTTATACTGTACAAGCTCTCTTGTGCTTGGTAAAACACAAACAACACTTTACCTCCTCACGCCATGAACGTCCCATAGTGCAAAATTTATTGTTGGTAAGGTAGAGTGCCCCAAAAAAGGTTTTTGTACCCCTTTTTTAATATATACATATATCATTTATATATAATGTCAGAAGGCTCTTCCTTTATCCAACAGCATAGTGCTTTCGTTTACAACAAAAGGATATCTTTGCTTTGACATCCAGGAGACAAAGACAGACTTCAAGCGTACTAATCTACTCTGTGTTCAAGCACTAACAATATTTTCTCTGTTATGAAAACAACGGTACAGTTGAGGTGGAGGTGGATGGGGGCAAAATTCAAAATGCAATCAAATATGTTCTCTAAACTAAAGTCAGTGTTTAAGTTACATTCTCTTTGATATTTTAATTTTTTTGAGTGTGTTTGTATTGTGGTTTGTTGTGATTTATAAAAGCTATCATTTCTGAGTACAGTACTGCTTTTAAAGGATTTTGCATTTTTATTTGAATCTTTTCTGAAACTACTACTGAGAAAAAGTGGATGAACTGGCTTGACTTGAGTTATGAACCTACTGCTCTTTCTCAATTAACGTGGATAGTTTTTTAACACAGATGTGAAAACGGCTGTTAGTGTGAGTATGTATAAATTTCTCATGACAATACTGTAATCATGCTATTCCTCTCCCCAATAATTCACTCGCGCCACAGCGGGGTGAACATTTGAGCACACTGACACCTTTGGGTGTTTTATTTCTTGGTGTGGATTTTGCCCTGTGTGTTTTATTACATGCTCAGTCTTAGGCATCTTCAAGTTATGAAACAGTGCATTTACGTCTCTGTTTTAAACATTTCATGCAAAAGTGGAAGGTGTTAAAGTGTATTTTCCTTTGTTACACAGAAAAAAGGAAATCTGTTGGGTTCTTGTCGTCCTGCAGAACCCTGCTACCCTTCCTCTTCTCAGGCGGTGCCGAATGACCTCAGAGTACATCTACATTACAGTACTGTTTTATACTTTAGTGTGCAAGTGAAACCTAAATCTGTTTTATCTACTTTTGCAGAATGAAAGAAATAGCTATACTGACTTTAATTATCTGCTTTGAAAGATTGAGTTTAAATAGTATAACCGCTTCTCTCCCTTTTCCTTTTTGAGTTTTACAAGACTACAAATAAAAAAGATCAAAGTAACTGTGAAAGGTTTCGTAGATACTCGAGAATGTCACACTGGGGTGTTATACATTAATAGAGGGCACAGGTTTGGTTTTGGATCTCCTCAGCACTTTACATCTCTAGAGGACATTTCTAAACATCTGCAAACAAGATTTTGGATTTATACTAACAGTATTTCTAACAGTAAACCCTCCTCACATTAGCACGGATCTTTGTTCTTTTTTTTTTTTTTGTTAAAGTGATGGATTGCAAAAGAATTGTGTTCATGCCCCCTTGCAAACATTTTTGTGGATCAAATCTCACCTGTAAGTCAGTGTATCTGGAAAATTCAGTATTTCCAAATTCACCTTAGGTCTGAAATTACTTAAAAAAAATATTGTAAATGCTTCTGTCTCCTGTCATCTCAATCCACTAACTTGGACATTTCACAAAGATGCCATTTAAAAAACAAAATCTTTAAAAACCCACAAAACTAACACATACTTTATAACATAGTTTTGTCTCGTTTACTATTTTCCGAAGCTGCTCCACAAGGACAACCTCTTTAAATCATTCATAATGTACTGTGTTTCCATCACTCAGTCCTTTTTTGATTCACATTTAATTTATAACTTTTTTTGTTTGTTTTTTTTTTTACAGTGAGAATCAATTTTGTTACTAGAAAAATGGAAACCCAGTGGGATGATTTTGTTTCTGAGCAAAAATGAAATCTCGTGCCGTGGAGTGGGTTCTGGTGCCAGGGGAGAACTCCGTAAGGGTTTTGGGTGGTTTGATGCGATGGTGGCTGTATACAAGTGTGCGTCTCCCCTGCAACCTAAGAGCAGCCACATCTGTCCACCACCATCCCTGGGATTTTGCCATGAATGATCTGCTGCTTGTCATTGAAGTAGAGCATATTAATGGGGGACATCTTGGTCGGGGTGCAGCAGGGCCCTGCGGAGCCTCGGGGGTTGGCATGCTGCACCAGGTGGGTGTGTGGGTATTTCTGCATGAACATGTACTCGCATTGGCCGGAGCAGTAGTTGGCTTTGTAGCGTTTGGGGGCAATGATCCAGTCCCAGCCGAATGCCTCGAAATCCACAGTCAGAGGATAGCGACAGCAGCGGGACTCGGTGGAGTGCTCATCGCAGTCCAGGCCGAGGTTTCTCCGAGAACGTTTGGTCGTCTCGAGAACCTTCACTTCCAGGAACGGCTGCTGGAATCAGGGGGAGGAGGGTCAGGATGGAGAGAAAGAGGTGGTTATAAGAGAACAACAACATGACTGACAAATCTGTGCACCTTACTATAAAAAGCATTTATAGAACATAACATCACTGTTTAAGGCTTTAATGGACATTAGTATTTGGGGAAATTAATTTTTTGACCAATACTTAGACAGGAAGCTCAATACCACTCTTATGGGTGCAATAAAGTAATAACCTGGGGGTTATTAGCTTAGTTTTGCTTAGCATAGAAACAGAAACAAAGGTTGGCTTTGAACAGTTCAAAAATATGATACAAGTCATTAAACAGCATGCTGTGACCAGTATTTGTGTCTTAAAATCTAAAAATGTTCTTTGTGCATGAATTAAAGAAATGAAATACAATGTGCTACTCTGTTCTCTGAGTTTTACATAGGCAGGCATATTTTTGGACAGAATCAGGTTAGCTGTTTTCCCATCCTTACACTAATGCTGATGGTGATTTTTAGTGGGAGTACATACTCAACACACAAACATGAGTGTTATCAATCTTCCCATCTAACTTTACTTACCAAAAAAGTGTTTCTAATTTCATACTGTCACTTTTCGACTAAATTATCCCACAGGTTCGGTCTCTTTATGTTATTAGTCTGTATTAGCTGTATCTACTTTTTAAATACCATATATTTCAGATTCTGATTCGAACAAAAATGTATCTAATCCTGTTACATTTATAGGTTTCATTTGGCAGAAATAGAGCTGATGGGTAGAGAGGGGGGATTCTTTGGTTATTTGGTTGATAAATCACAATAATGATCACATCCCATTAAGGTTTACTAGTTCTAGGGCTCTGCTAATATGCATGATGGCTCCCTGGGAAATTTAGATAAAACAAAGGTATTAAAGCTCAGCATACAGAAGGCTTGCATCGTTATGTTAAACTTTAATAACTTCATGCTGATGAGGACAAAGAGCATAAATGTCTTAATGAACAAAAACATTTATGAAACTCAGGATGATTTAAGTGCAAACACACTATAGCTGCATTGATAGCTACATAAATTTTGTGTTCAGTCCAACAGCTACTACAAAGGTATTACATGGTATACCATGGTTAATTCAGAATAGAAACTATCATTAAATAACATAACATTAAAAAAGACATAAACTATGTCAAATAAAATTGCATCTAAATCTGAATACATTTTAATAAATGCCTCTGTTCATGAGCATAAGGTCCAAGATACTATATTGAAAAAAACTAAATAATAACGTAAGCCACTGTGTATATTTTTACACAGGTTACCATGCCATACTAATACCCTGACTGACACGGATGTAATATTCTAAATGCTGTGTTTACACCTTTTCACATCTTGTTGTTTTGAACACCTATTAAATGAAGCAGACACAAGCTTCATTCAACTCTTCTCTGAATGGAAAAAACATTTTTCTTGAGACTGAACCTCTTTAAGCAGCTCTATCACTTTTTCTTACTGTTCCTTTTGATAGTAAACCAACTCACAGGGGGAAAAAGCCAGCAGAGGTGTATGTCAAAACCCTAAAATATTTTTGTTTCAACATGTGAAGTAGTTGTGGTTTGTTGTGACCTTTTCCTCTACATGTGAAAGTCTATATGAATGATTTCTGCAAAACACAAACTGATTGTTTGGTGTTAAAAGTTACATCAGCAGCCCATCTGGACACAGGTGTAAATAATGACGTTAATGATGGCTGAGTTCCTTTTAGCTGCCTAGGTTTCAGGGTCCTAGTGTTGCGCAAGCTGCTTCACCATTACCCTGTTGTGGTTAACTTAGACTAGAGAATACTTTCCCTGCTATAATGAGATCAGATGATTTTATAACACTGCTAGATGTTAAAAATTGAGTGATTATATTCAAAGCTATCTAGCCAGGTCCACAACTGAATCATAACAAAAGTGAGAATCTAATTTGATTGATGACATTTTGGATTGTCATAGCAGTGAAAGCACAGGTGTGACTGATAACATTAAAAATGACTAGCTCCCATTCAGGTGAGCCAGTTCAGATACAGGAATGGTTTACTGGGACACTTAGTGGAACTGATCCATTATCTCTTGTGCTTTTTCTTGCCATGATGAGTCAAAATGTCTACCATGAGAAAGATCTATCATTTTGAAATATATTCTTAAAGTCTGGCAAAATTCTTTCCCTCCTTGACAAATATTTCCTCACAAACATTAATGCTAACAGTTGCAAATGGCAACAGGTTTTTCCTCCAAACTAAAAGGTTGACTCTTGGACAACCCGAGAGGGGCCAAATTGACAAAGAAAATGATTTACACTGCTTACAGTTCAAACTCCACTCATCTGACATTTTATGACAAGACAGGAATTAATTAATCATTTTTAAAGCACCGGTAGTTGCACCATGTGGCATTTGAGCCTCGTTTCAAGGAGTATTGAGAGAGACTAGCCTTCTCTAACGTTGATGGCTGACTCTGTATGGTTGGTTTGATCCACGACCCTGGAGGTCATCTGCAGGCTACCATAACCTTGACCTTTGGGCAAAGCAAGCGGATCAAATATTTTACTCTATCATGTTTGTTTTACAAAGCCTTCCTCTCCCCATAGTGATTCCAGCTGGGCTCAAGCACAGTTTTTTGTGACGCATTCAAAAGAGGAAATAAGCTGAAAGGCCGTTGGGGTGAGATCATGTCAGCTTGGCCTTTAGGGCTTTTGTTGTAGAAAAAAGACCCAGAGGATCAGGACGAAGCAGAGTTTGACTCTTTCTTTGCTTGTTGTGTTTTGTTTTATTTTGGTACCCTTGCCTGTGTTTTTGATCTTTTCCTTTTTTTTGCTCAAGAATAATATTGCACACTGCTGTGTGCTCAGAAGGCAGCGATTTATTGGCCAAGACACCAGAGCTGACCTCTGATATGTGTTGTGAAGATCTGACCCAATTGACCACTTGGTAAATATTTGGCGTTGCTTAACCGGATTGAGTGGCCTACATAATTCAACACTGACGTTATATATAACTGTCAGTTGCAGCAACGTGGGGATGGCTGACGAGATTGATGGTTCATGGATGGTTTTGCTTTAAGGCTGAAGTTTGAACTCAGCCATGCAAACCCATCCATCACATTAGACATCAACCTGGTGCATTTTAAGAATGCTGTTCTCAGAGTTTGAGGCCCAGGAGGATTCAGAGGACC
The DNA here is from genome assembly GCA_028564955.1 of Terapon puta. Classification (NCBI taxonomy): domain Eukaryota; kingdom Metazoa; phylum Chordata; class Actinopteri; order Centrarchiformes; family Terapontidae; genus Terapon; species Terapon puta. Next base: position 16,546,701 of record JAOXYL010000100.1, on the reverse strand, counting down.
ATGGGTTAGAAGCCATTCAGTTTGTGCAAAACAGTATGATCTTTTCTTCTTTGATTTTCTTTTGATTTTCCAGTATGAAATCGCGGCACACTTGGAGATGAGTGTTAGCATCATAGGCAGCAGAGGATGTGGTGATGACTTTGGTGAAGGCTGATCCAAACAAAGCAGCTGTGTTTTATCTGGACTGAACTAAATATAGAGTGGTCATGACTAACATGTTCAAATAGGATGCTGCGGTGACAGTATTCTGTGGAAAATACATGCAGTGCTTTCACACATGAGTGATTTATAAACTCTCAATTATATGTCATGTTTTTCTTAAATCCACCACTGGACAATATGGATATGAATGAAATACAGACCTATCCACAATTTCAAACTATGCAGACTTTTCCTGATACCTACATGTAAACAGCCTTAGAAAACATTATGCAACGATTATAACAAACTAAATATTTGCTAAATGTCACTGTCTTCTTCTTTTTTTAATGAAATCATCATTGACATCATTTGTACTTCTATTTTAAGTATAGCTGCAAGCATGCTTTAAAAATGGTTAGAAAGTTTTCTAAATCCAATCTGAATGAGCTAAAAGCCATCAAAGGTACTGGACAAATATCTAAGGCCAGGAGAGATTTATAATTTAGTATAATTGCCTGTGTTGTAGCCTCACTGCTATATTTCACTCTGTTTTTCTGTTCAGTCCACTTATTAATACAAATTTTTCTCCACATCAGCCATTTTTCTATGATGATTTTGACTGAACCCGAGCTACACCCCACTCCCCTTTAGCCCCAGGGACAGGTCTGAGGGTCCTTACCAGCCCCTCCTCTCCAGGTCGCAGCGAGGTAACTGCCAGATCATTGCCACTCTCATCAAAGGCGTTGATGTCGATTCCCCAGTTGGTGTGGGGCTGTTTGAACCAGTTTTGCAACACGTGCTTAAAGTCAATGCTTTGCCAGTGGCCGACCCGGGAGTTGAGTTCTATCTTTAGGGAGCGGATACGAATGTGGCGGCTGCCCTGCTCCGTGACAGGTTTCAGCCGGAGGATCTGCAGGTACACGGTGGAGGTCTGCTGCAGCGGCCGCAGGTACACCCACAACTGCGCCTTCAGCACCTTGGTGAACATCAGTTTGGGGCTGAACTTGAAGAAGCAGCAGCTTGGCTTCCCATTCACCTGCACCAGGGGCTCCGCTGTGGAAAAAGAGGATGGATACATTTATACATGTACAGTATGTGCAGGATATATATACCACCAAGATCAGCATCATTCATTTATAGCATGTCATTCCCCATTTCTTCCTACTTTCATCTATCAAATAAAAGGCATAAAACTCATTTCAGACCTCTGCCACAGCATATGTTTTGCTTGAATGTGAGTGCCAACATGTAACTTATTCTTATTTCTCTGGTTTTACACAGTACTGCTACAATGTTTTTCATGACACTTCCTGTGCATGACAAAACTTTATTTTATTTCAGTAGAAAACAGAGTATTTGGAAATGCATAAGTAAATGCATAATCGTTAATCAACTCAGTGTTGCTTTACTTGTCTCAAAACATAAAATGAACACTGATGACTTTAAGAATATATATCAAAGCTGACTGGCACAAACATGATGGAGACAGCTGCATCCATGCTCAACAAACCTTGACACTCTAACTCATGTATTGTTGATAACTTCGATCATATTCAACCACATGGCTGAAAGACATCCTCTCTCATAAAAACAAGTGAAGATAAAAGAGAATTTACTCCCCATGGGGCACAAAAATCAACAGCAGCTCCCTGCAGTTTTCTGAGCAACTACCATCTACTTGCACAGCAAGGAGTAAAGTCTTCTTGTTGAAGTGCAAATTTTTCTCTCTGTACCACGAACAAATTCTGCATTCTATATGAAACGAGAGACTCCACTGTGTTTACTTTGTGCTTTATTCCCAGTGATGCACAACTGCTGCTGATGTAAACATGAAGTTTTATGTGGCTCAAATGAATTAAGGAGAGTTGTGCATGTGCATATGGGAAATTGCTTGTTTTCTAGATGCAAGCCCATGTTTTATGGTCTGTGATATATGTTAACTAGTATTTTTTAAATCTTAAACACCTCAAGCTTGAGCCAATGTGATTTGCTGAAACACAGTCCTAACCATTATATCTTTGATGTTATATAAAAAAAAAAAGCCATTCTTGGTCTGACTGCTGATTTTAGCCACATCTGCATGAAGGCTATCTGTTATCATATGAGCACATGGTCATGTGGTTTGGTCCATTCAGTCAGGTTACATTTGTGATTACATCAAGGTTGGACAAACAGCTACATTTGCATATTAAAACAAGGATCAGTAATGGTGGCCAGTGGCCAGATGGTAACCTTAGATTCCCCTGGGTCAGTCATAATGAAATGGTCTAACCCGACTTTACAACTAGCAAAATTAAAACATCTCAAGTTTTTTTTTTGTGGCTCAGCCTTGTTGGAAATATATTTGGGGAGTGGATTAAGGGTTATGTCAAAGAACACAAGGCGTCTCCTAAAATAGGCAGATTTATTCCTGTCATGATCCTCGCTTCTGGTTTCTGTGATTTGCACCACATGTCAGATCTGCACATGGTTAATTTACATAGACCTCCATCTGATATAATGACATCCATCCATTGCATTCATACATTCATTTCCATGTAAAGCGTTCATTTATTAAGGGAAATTTATTCTGCATCTATCTGGCATAATAATGCGCCAACTGAGTACAACAGAATATCTAATCTGACCATTTTCTCTGAGCATATTTGACATATTACAACTCCAGATTTTGGTAAACACACAAACATTTTCTGTCACTTATCTTGCAGAGGGTGTAGTTGTTGTTTTTTCAAAGAAAAGCTGATAAAAAACTGTATGGACCTGTCAATCATTGCTAAATCTGAGGTTGCTCAGGCAACCTGAAAATGCTTCCTGGGTCAAAAGGTTATTTGGCACCTCAGCCTAGTTAAGAAATGGGATCAGGGGTCAAAACCGTCAGCCTCTTTACATCTCTGGGGTGCTGGGGAGGGGCTGCCCTAATAGCCAGATTGAGTTTGAAGGTCAAGGTCGACCCTATGGCAATGGTAATATGTCTTTCTTCACAACACGCCTTTTTTTAAAGCTAGAGAATCATCTAAAATCTTAGACACAAAACAGCCACGGTTTGTTTTTGTTTTGATTAGGGTGCAGATTCTCCAATCAATAGTGAATTGTTTATCAAACCTCAATTGACCAAGAGAACACAGCACCGGGCTGTTTGTCTTTCCTTCTTCTTTTTTTTTTTTTTTTTTTTTACACGAAACAAGTGTTGTAATTGAATTATGGGCATGCATTGAGGGATATGAATTCACTGAGGTACAGATGGACTATCCATTAGAAGAGTCCAGGGCGAAAATTGAAAAAGGGCCAAGCCAGGGACAGACGTGGTCCTTCAGCCTGTATTTCCAGGGACAGTCATTAGTGAGTGTAAATTATACAGTGTCTCACGCTGGACAAACAATATGTCAATGTTCCTTCTGGTGGGTTGCTGGGGTCACAGCAATTAACGTGGGTGGTGTTGTGTTTGCTCATCAGCACAAAGCTGGGAATGAATGATTCTGCAGTTTGCTTGGGGTTTACTTGTGATTACTACTTTTTGTTGCTTTTAATCGCTGCAGATGGGCGCCGACACACACCAGCTCTCCCTTTTTGCAAACAGTGTTTTTATCGCTTTTGTTCTGTACTTGAAAGAAAGAGAGAGAGAGAAAGAGTGAGGGAGATCAAGCCACCAAACAGGGCAGAACCTCAGTGGTTGAGTTTCTCGAGCAGAGGCCTTTCTTGAGAATCAGTAATCTGAGAAGCAGGGCCCGTACACCGTGATCCAGTTAGGACCCCAGTTATTAAACACACATGCACAACATATGAGATACGTCATGTTAAACAATGACTGCATTGATAGGTGAAATCAATTTGTGCCTTTATAGATCCTGTAAGTGCAGGAGTAAGAAGAAAACCACAGAGAATGAATGCCTGCAGCTTAATTACACCCCAAGTCTTGGCAGAGCGCTCCACTTGTGCAATACGAGCAAAGCTAGCTTGTAAAGATCAGAAAACCGAGGGGGCATTTAATCCTTCTACCTGAGCAAACTTTGCTCCAACTGCCACCACATATTACTGCTGGAAGAGCTCGCAATTTTACTGCAGGAGTGTTTTTATGGCTTAATTTCCTGAACCGTTGGCTCACTTATAGTCCAGTGTTTCTGATTTCACTCCTGCAGTGAGAATACGATTTCAGATTTTGCATTCAGCACCACCTACTGGAGCAATAACACCTCTCTCCTTGGTCCGACTGAAAATGTGGAGAAAAACTATTTCTTATACAATCAAAACACTTTTCTTGATTTACCTAAAAAGTGAAAAACAGGTAAAAAGTAAGTAAGTAAGTATAGACAGAGCCTGTGTTTTTCCAAAGGAAACAGGCTTGTTTGCCTTTCCTCCTCATGTTTCCAGCCTAGTTCATTACAGCAGCTTATTTCCCTGTGGTATAATTGCAGCATATGCAGCGCATGAATTTTACTGCCAGCACGCAGCAGGCCTGCAGGTGAGCCTATCAAACATCTGGTGGACTCCCTGGGTACCTGTGTCCCATAGTTAGCCTGGAGCCTCCTATACATGCACGTTAGGGGAGACATATAGAATATAATGGTTTATTCACTCTGCCATCTGTCCATTTTAATACAACCACAGCCCGTTTCAAAGTTAAATGCTTCTAATAACCAAATGCTGTAGTGTTACTGAGGGGTGCAGGAGCATGAGCCTGTTAAATGGTTGAAAACAGATGGAGAGGGGAAGTTAAGATGTAGTTATACAATGAATAGTTAGCATGTGTTACCAGGACGAGTTTCTACATGTTCGCAATGTGATACAAAATTGTGGGTTTTTACTCATATTAATATGTATTTATCTTTGATTTTTACATGACATATAGAAAATGCAAAATCTACTTTAGAAACTCTGCTGTACTTAAATCAAGATTTCCGCTTTCTGATCCTGACAGGGTTAGATACATAGAAAATCTTAATATGATCATTTAAGAGTTAAAAACCAACAACCTTCACATCAAAATGATCTAATCTGCAAATATCAGTGAAAAAAGTAAAAAGTAAACTAAATGGTCAATTAACTCCAAAAAATCAATTTTTTAAAAAAGTTTACTTTGTCTCCAAACTCCTGAAAGGTGGCTGGTGCATGTTGAGTAGAAGTGCACTTAAAATGGTGTGTGGGGAGAAATGGTTACTTATTGTTAATGTCCAAATGGATAATGCATAATGTTATAAACCTAGATACGAGTTTCATTTGCATATATATCTATATTTTCTTTTCTTAATGGGAAATGCAAATGTGCCATTTTGTGGTGAGTGTGTGTTTGGGAGCCTTCATGTTGAATAAATGTGACTCTAGGGTATCCCCACGCACCTCGGCATATTAATCATCGTGACACGTTCACGACCCTTCTAATAAGACAGGGGCCACAGTGCACCCCCTCAAACATCCCATCCCACCCCAGCCCCACTCCCTCTTTGTCTCTCAGCCAGTCCCAAGGGACAGGAGAGGGTGGTGGGGGATGCCGGGCTCGAGCTGGGGATGGAGGAGGAGGGGGGTGTGTGTGAAGTTAGACCCCCTCATTCAGAAGCCCTCCCCTGGGACAACGGCAGGCACAAGACTCCTATTAGGACCGAGCACAGTAGCCCCCCAGGAGCAACAAAAGACACCTCCTAATGCTCCCTGTTCTAGCTCAGTGAACACATGGAAACATGCAACCACACATAAACACACAACATGCACAAGGTCCAAACTGAACGTCCTCAGCAAACACACTGAAAGCTCATTGTTTTTGCTGCTGGGGTTATATATGTTGGTATTATAAGGGGGACGTCTGTGGGACTTCTCCAGCAGGCCGCGCACAGAGGATGAAAAGAGTGAGCGTGCAGTGAACTGCAATAAGGTGGACAGCTGGACAGCAGGAAGCATGCTGGGGTCTCACCGCTTGTGTTTATGTGCATCCACACATGCACGCAAGACGTTAACGCCAGAGGACAATGTTTTACTCTGGTTTCACGAGTTAAATCCAAAACTTTGCACACATTTGGAAGTAAGCAAAATGTGAATCTGAATTCAATGCTTATCTTATTGTAAGAAGAGGAAACAGCAGCACGAGGTGAAAATGTATAATATTTCAGGACTGGCATGTACAAAGCGGACTTATTTTTGTACATACTGCATTTTAGCCATTAGTGTTATACTTGTAAATGTACAGAGAAAGTCAGTGTACATTTTTGACTAAAATGAAGTGTGGAAGCTAAGCAGAGTTTTGTTAACTTGTGACAAGAAACCCTAATTTCTTTATCAATAAACATTTATAGTCCATATCTTGATCTTGATTAAGGGAGATAAGGGAGGGACATTTCTTTGACTCCTTACATGGATTTTATATTTACATTTTCTTCACCTACTAAGAATTTCAGCCAAGTTTTCCAGGATTGTGCCAGTATGTGTGAGCTCCCTCACTTTCCATTGCATCTGCTGAGCTGAATCTTCACCATGTTGAAAGTCGTCATTTGCACAGTCAACGCACCCTCTAACAACTAAATCTGGTTGTTTCTTAGTCTTACTAGAATGTACTGCAACTTAAAAGTGTATTAGTTCAGTGTTTACGGTGTTCAATTTGGCAGTGAGCCACTCGTGAGATAATCGTTTCAGAAATGGCTACAGCCCCGAGGCAACTGCTTCAGTGTGAACGTCGCACAGAAGTGACTGATGAAAAACGGAAGGAAGAGAATAAACACTTGAGAGGCGACTGAATAATTATACGGCTAGAATTTCAGGCATTATTATTTAGATGACAGAAACGTGAAACTCATGCAGATGTAACACAGATAATCTCTTGATTTGCAGGCTAACCATATGTTACTGAAAGTTCTGGTAATGTGCTCTATATTTCAGAGTTACCTAACTCGTTATCATGACACATCTGCTGACTGGATGAATACAATTTCAACAGCTTGTGCGTTTTTTTTTTGTTTTTTTTACAGTTTGAATCTTTTAACCTTTTTCTTTCTAACCCTAACCCCCAAAATTTGACTTACTTACTTGCTCAGAGTAACAAGCACAAGTTTGTCCAGAATTTACTTTCTAACAGAAGTTCAGTTTATCTTCTGAGTCTGTTCACATCTCTTTCCGAGACATTACTAGTTGTTCACTTGGCTTACTCATCATCACGCAGCAGGATTACAACTTAATCTTCTGTAGTGATCGTTTCCACATTATCACATGCTACAAATCACACACAATAAAAAAAATACTGTGTGACCACTAGTTAAAACATTTTATTAAAGTTTGACCTCTGAGATCATGTTTCTCTCCTGTGAGACATGTTCACTGATTTTTCTCATGATCGCTGCAAAACATTTACTGACAGCTTTTTTTTTTTTTTTTAAAGAAAACTGATTAAAACCGGAGACTGACACTTAAGGAGATCAGTGAAGCCTGAACAAGAACCAGGTCCAACTCACCACAGATCATTCAGATCATTTGAGAGCTCTATAAATTTGTAATCGATGTGACTGCTCTTAGTCTGCTGTAACAACTCACTGTATTAGACATGTTCTCCGCACCAATGTCTTAATCCATATGATAGAAGACATAGATACAGTAGGTAGTGAAACTTCTTAGTCATGAGTTGAATCCTAAAATCTACATCAATAACCCACAAAAAAGCTCAAGTTTGATGTTGCATGTTTTATGTTTGAGATTATTTGTCTGCATTTTGTCTGTATTTCTTCTAACTGCATTGTTGAGGGCATCATTCCCGACTGGCTTTCCAGCCAACTGTGTTTACAACAATAAACAGCCCGGAGATATTTTTCATAAAATATCAGGAACATTAATCCTAATTATACAGATGACACCCACATTTACCTCTCTCGCTAAGTGATGATACTCTCTTCAACTCACCAACTAGTGTTGCTGAACAAATCAATGATTAGATGACACAAGTACAGAAAAAAACTTTGATCATCCTGTCCTTTCATTCTTTAAACATCACAGGCTGCTCTGGTGCATGGGGAAGCACCAAATTGAATATTTTTATAAACCACAAAGCAGGAAAAAACATCACAGCAACTACACATATTGATGATATTGATGTTAGCCTCTGAAAGCAGCTTTAAAACTACATTTTCTTTTGAGCCTCATGTTTTAACTTAAATACACTTAAATCAATGTCTAGCCTGCTCTAGCCAGCAAAAGAAATCAAATGTAAATGTACATGACAATGTGGCACAAGAGATTGACCTGTATTGATCGACCGAATCTCTTTCATGAACACAAACACACACTATTCTTCACACTGACACTGACTGTTGATCAGTTTTCTTCAGCTTTAAAAACAGTTTGTTTGAAAACTGTTTCTCTGCCTTCTCTGTTTCTCCTTGAGAATTTCTTAGCAACAAGCAGAATATTTGTTGTTCCCTTTATGAGCTTCTCTATCAATCTTTGTTGTATGTGATATAAATCAACCTGGCTCTCGTCCCTGAAGAAATAACTTCGACTGTGCATTTTCATAACTTCCATAATGAACTTCCTGGGGTGATGTGGCAGGCAGAAATACAACCACAGGTGATAAATATAGCAAGAAACTGCTCTTCTTTGTAGCAGGAGAAGAGGCTAATTAAATTTTCATGTAGATAATCGTGAGGTAATCCACTGTTAATTGTGCTTCTTTCCGACACAGTGGCTCTCTCATGGGATCCAGCATTATGCTCATGCAGCATTTCCTTTGCTTAAACGGCTCTTAGATTTAATGGACTCTTCCATAAACTGATCCTCAGCAGCTCCTCGCACACGACCACACAGAGCCTGAACGCATCCATCAACAATAATCCCCTCAATGATCTCCATTTTATCTTTTCACTCCCCTCCTCCTCCTCCTCCTCCTCACTCATGTCCCTACACAGGGCTTAATTACTGGTGTGAAGTAATTATTTCCTTTATTAGTGAAACGTAACATCTGTTTCAGGTCTTTTTAATTGTACCTATAAAACCCTTCCATGATTTCTGTCCCTTTAGGATAGGACTGGGCTGCTTGTTGCTCCCTGTGGACTCACTCCCATCTTCCCTCCACCTCCCCAGCCCTTCATACTCGTAGCACGAGCTACAGAACACCTAACTCGCTCACACTCTTTGAAATCCTTTAAAGTAGCAACAAGGAGCTCACCAGTACTCACAAGCAGTAAAAGCAGAGATTTCCTTTTTCTTTTCTATTTTTTTTTTAAATGAAATGTATTCTAGTACAGCCATGCCTCTAAATTGACATGAATGCAGCCTTATATCCATTCTCCCAACTTCCCAGTGTTGTATTTTTGGTAAAGCATGTATTAAATTCCAAAGCAACATATTCCCAAATGCCAAGAGGAAAGGCCGGCTGCAGGGACTGGTACACGGGAGCGTGGGAATAGGGGAAGGAGGGTGGAAGGAGTGAGATTCCTGAGGTCCTGGGGAAATTTTGTCCCTGTATTAATAGACTTTGGTCTCTTTGAAATTTTATTAGCCATAAAGTTGACAGTATGTTGTGCAATTTCTACAGTCCTACAGACCTTTCTTTCTTACGTTTTTACTTCTTTTTAAACAAACCAGTCGTGCCCCCCGGCGTCCAAACAATTCAACACCAAAGTTTATCTTTCCCTCAACTGATGCCAACAAATACACAGAGAGAACAGGTGTCATCGTCAAACTGAGACCTCCATGGAATAAATAAATCTATAAAAACCTCACATAGTCATCGACTTCCAGCAAACACTGGCCAGTGAGCTGAAGACAGTCCGACTTCTGCTGCTCTGTCCTTTTAGCGCTCTCCCTCTTAATTTTTATGGTTCCTGCACCTTCAGGAAATGACCCTTTTATAGGGTCAACACTATAAAAGACTTGTTTTTTTGTGGGAGTGGTTAGTGGATGAGTGTGTGTGTGAGCTTGTGTGTGTGTGTGTGTAGTGGGGGGATAAGTGTTCAAGTTACTACCGGTTCGTCTTTGCTGCCAAAGAAAGAGACCCGATGAGGTTAATAGTCTCCTCTTCCAATATATCACATAGCTGTGAACTCTGTGACCCTTTTTGTCAATAGGAGAACTTTTCTCTGGAGTGTGTGTGTGAGACTGCGTGAGTGTGTGTGTATATGTGTGTGTGTGTGTGTGTG
>JAOXYL010000100.1:16511956-16527986 GCA_028564955.1 Terapon puta | reverse complement strand
GTTTCATGTTTTGCCTCAGTATTCTTTATTGTGCATTTTCAGCATGACACCCAACAAAACCTCGTGTACAATTTTATAAACACTTCCCTTTTATTCAGACTTTTTTTTTTTTTTTTTTTTCTTACAAAAATAGACTAAGTTTTGAGGGTTTTATCAGTGCCTGGCTTTTATTAAATGCTGTGTCATTGTGGGTGGCTTCTTTTATGATTTATGGCAATCGTCCCACCTCTGTGTCCACAAACAGCCACATGAGCTCACCTGAAGACTTTTGTCGTCCAGGACCTTTAGGCGGGTGATTATCTGAACTTAAACAAAAACAACAAATTATTCTTATATTTAACTATCCACGGGTTCACGCCGGGCTGACCTTTGACTCCTGTGCCGTAGTGTGGGCGGGGTGAGGGCGGTGTTGGAGCCGGTTTGGCCCCGGTGACTCTAAGTTGATCCCAGCCTGGGCGTCGACACTTCTTCACTCACTCCCTCACCGCCGCTGCTGCTGCTGCTGCGTAGGACGGAAACGCCAAAACACCACTTCACCCGAGAGAGCTCGGAGGTGGCTCTTACATAAACGAAATTATAAAACATAACCAAAAAAAAAATGCATTCAGTCACTCTGGACGGCTCTCCAAAGAAGCGGACGTTGTCCCGGGGAATGAGCGAGGATGAGTCTCTCCGCAGCATTATAAAAGAGGTGAGCGGAGAAAATCACAGCGGTTAGTTTGGAGCTAAGGCTAAAGCTAAAGCTAAAGCTAACGGTTGTTTAACGGCTGGTTAACGGCAGAGTTCACAGATTCTGTTGTGTTAACCGTCGCCGTCAGAGAATGTAGCGAGCGACGTTTAACCGTTTTGTCGACCGATAACAGCTCAACGGCGGCCGGAATCGATATTTGTTATCGATCCCGTCGCTTCATGTTCACTGCCCTCCCTGTTATCAGCTAGCTCCCTTTTGTGTTGTTGTTGTCCTGTCGTGGTGTGAAGACAGACTTGTTGTTTGTTTATTTGTTTGTTTGTTTGTCGCCTCCTTTATCAGAGTGAGAGTTCGTCCAGGCGCCTGACACGGAGCGACAGTCGGGCGGGCACCCTGAAGAAGAGGAGCGACAGCCAGGTAGGAGCCCCGGAGAGGGAATACCTGAACACCTGAACGTCCAGCTGGTCGGTCCTGTCACCGTCCCTGGATGTCAACAGTTCATGTGTCCTCGTCATTGTGATAATGGATGACTAAGTATATTTACTCAGGTGCAGTTTTCAGGCACCTGTGCTTGAGTGTTTCAACGTTGTGTTACTTTTCTACTTCTCCACCACATATCAGAGGGTAGTACTGTGTTTCCTGCTCCACTAACCTCACTGAAGTATACATATAGTCGAAGTAAGATTATACTTAAAAGCACAAATCATAAAAAAGACTATTCATTTTTACGTATTAAACTAGTGATTTCCTATCTTTTTGTGATCATTTACCAAAAAGCAGTGTATTGTGGGGGCGTCTTGTTGCTGTGTATATCAGTTGGTAGCACTTCCACCGCTGAGTGTCACAACAGGTTTTGAAATACTTCTGCAACATTTCCCAACCTGAAGACCGAAGTGAAGAGATGTATATAAATTTGTGCAGTAAAACTTGGTGTTTAATCAGCTCTCAGGTTGACGTTTTGGCCCATTTTTGGAGGGACCCCAAGGGTGGAAACCAGTTGACCTAAAAAGATAACAGCACCACCTTGAATCCTGTAGAATTAGTCATCTTACGTTTGATACTTACACTTAATGTTTAATGATAACATTTCTATATCAAATAGTTTTACTGATGAACTTCTACTTCTTTTGGCGTTTCTAGATTGCTGTAAATGTTTATTTACTGGAAATCTAAAAAGTGCATTCAGTCAACCTGCTGGGACAAAGTGTGCTTCTGCTAGATACTGAGTCAAAAGCTTGAATCATTCTTGCATATTTGAAAATGTAATGCTAGCTTACAGTCTTACACTCCTTTCTGTTTTTTTAGTTGACCACTAATAAGGTTAAAAGATGGGTGAAAAGTCTGATGCACTTAAATCTTCATAAGCCAGTGCTGAAGTCTGTGGCCCGTTGTACTTTCTGACCTGATTAGGAATGTCGGCTGTATTGCCTTTGCGAATGTTATCAGCTCGGTGCCTCCAAAGTAGTGTTAAGATAAAGTCTTGCATTGTGATGGCTGTGGTTTCAGTGTACCAAAGTCACATTTTTTATGCTTGAGGATAAACAATATGAAAATAAGATTAAAAACAAAAGCCGGACCATGTAAAATAGCTTTAGCAATATATCTTTTGATCTAATCTAAATACAGTGGCAGTCGTTTTTGAGACAACTCAAAATAAAGTTTGATTCAAAACCTTCGCAGCTGTAATAAAGCTGAAATTCTTAATTAGGTCCATTATGTCGTCAGGAAGGAAGCATCTCAGAAGATGCAAGATGAAGATGCAAAATCCTTCAGCACTCTTTATTTTTCAGGACACATCATTAAAGAATGTAAAGGATTTTGATATGTTTATAATATATTGTTATATATAAGTATATAACAAATGCATGAACATTGCTCTTCTTATATGGCTCTTATATAATCCTGTGCTACAGTTCTGCAACACATTATACTTTATGAAACTTGTGATGATTTAATTTGTGAATGAACTCTGGTCATTTATTAATGCCTTAATTAGCATATAACATGTTGCACTAGTGTTCTTTTTATAGTTATTTTGTGGAAAGGCAAATACAGTCTTTTAGAATATGTTTGTCTCCATTTTAAAAAGACTTTGTATTATTGTAATTTAACTATGTTTTTCTTTTTTCAGCAGTCTGAGCAGGACCTCTTCATGGGACTCCCAGAAATGGTAAGTATGCCTGAGTGTCATTATGTGTATTATTATTTAACGTCCTTTTCCCTGCCCTGTCGTGTCCAATAAGTCACTACAGTGACACAAATTCCATTACATATGGAGGGATTGTCATCCTTCCACATGAGGCCTCCCACTGATGCCTGTGAGAGCTTGCTAAACACTTGCCCGCCCACTGACTGGCATGCTTTTCTCTGAAATTGCCCACGCTGATTTGTTACTGTGTTTGTGGCTTAGCTGGAGCTGCAGGCCAGCTATGATGAGGTGGTGCAGGAGCTGCGTGGGCTGGAGGTCGAGCGAGAGGCTCTGTTGTTCCAGGTGGACGTCCTGCAGGACACGCTGGAGGGTGTTGAGGAGCTGCTGGCTGAGGCGCAGAGGGAAGCTGGACAGGCTAGTTTGGTACGTCGAAGCCTCAAACAATTCATTTCAGCCACATAGAGACATCTTTTACTTTCCTTCCTAATGAGAAGTTTAGTTTCTTTGACAAAGTATGACACTGACTGGTTCTCATGCTGATGTCACTCTGTATTTGTAGGAGTTGGAACAAGAGAGGGAGGCCAAGAGAAAACTGGAGAGCATGGTCCGCTCTCTGATGCAGGAGGTGGAGATATTAAAAGAGGTAATGTAACGCATAAAAATATAACTTTACGTAACAATAGAGAGACAGGAGCTTTTTTTTGAATGATATATAACGATGTAAAGTCTTATGGAAGCTATTATGTAACAATTTACCATGATCTTGTATCAATGTGAATATTAGAGATGGTGCATGTTTTGTTGTTTAAGGTACTCTTAAAATACATACTAATATATGTAAAATTCTTACTAGCTTGGGCAGTAATGTAATTTTACACTCAGTACCCTATGGTGCTTTGATCACTGCAAGAAATAAAGCATTTAATCAGATTTGAGCAGAAGATAATTTAGACACGTTTAGACAGAGTATCACTGGCCACTTTTAATTCATAGTCGATCTCTAATTATGGCATTAAATGACTGATGGATACCTAATATTACTATTTATATAGCTCTGGTTTTATAAGGTTGAAATTTAATCCATGTACCAGATTTCATCCAGTAATAGAAAAATCTGCATCCAGGTTTCTCAAATTCAACAAATCATTTGAGTTGTGTGGAGAAATGGCAAAAGGCAAGAGGAAAACATTTACCCTATAAATGTTTCAAAAATTTGAACAGGAACTTTCACTGATGGGAATTCAAACCAGATGAATCTTGAATTCAGTGAAGTTTAATGTTGAATATTCATTATTATAAATCACCGAAGTAGATTTCAAATGCAACTGTATCTTGTTTGACCCGAAAGGAAACTTTTCTTCTCGACAATTAAATTTGTCTTTGCAGGAGAGGAATAACAAACTACCTGCTCCAGCGAACGCACATGCAAGTGTGGACGAGGTGACAAGGCGCGAACACCAAATGAAAAATGATGGCAAAGAGTTGATGAAAGCTGCAGGCAGAGAAGAAACAGACTCAGCGCTGTGTGAAGCTCCCAGCGGTGAAAGCAGAGCATCAGGTGACGTGGGACAGAGTGAAGAGGAGGAAGTAAGCGTCTTGGCCAAGCTGCGGAAGATGGTCAGTAAGCCCCAGATCCATGTCCCCTCTCTGGCGCTGGAGAACCCAATCTCTGAGGAAGGTGTCCTGCGGAGGCCTTATGGAAATTGTGTGGAGGACGGACGAGATCCTTCTGCGGACACGAACGACTCGGACAGTATAAGTGCCTACGAGGATGCGTCTGCTGAGACTCCAGAGCAGGACAGGATGTTTCTGGGCGAAGGAGACGCTTCGGAGCTGCCTCATGATTCAGAGGAGGAAGAGAAAACTCGCCAGCTAAACGACTCCGAGACCCAAGACCCCAAAAACGAATCTTGTGTCGTGTCTTAACTAATTTGTTTTATCTACTACGGGCAAAAGGTCAAAGGTAATTATTGATTGTTTGATTCTTTGATTTGCAGTTTACACGCGTCTAACATTTATGTTCTCATAAAACAAAGGCCAACAATAACATTCAGAGTTGTGATTAGAGATTTAACAAGTAGACAATTAATGGATCGAAGACAATTTCATGTAATCTGCAACTATTGTGACAATCGTTAATCGTTTAAGTCATTTTTATGCTTCTGAAATATGAGGATCTGCTGTATTTTGTCACATGGTAAATATTTAGACCGCTAGTGAGACTAAACAAGAAATTTGAAGAAGTCTCCTTTTGCCTCTGGGAAGTGGCGATGCTCATTTCTTTCAATTTTTTACGCTTTATAACTAAAAGATTTAAAGAAAATTTTCAGCAGCTTAATTGATAATGAAAATAAAGCGCTTGTTTAAATACACTGTAGTAGACTTGTAAGTTTAAGTTTTAATTCACAACAAAGGAACTCAGGATCCAGGTGGTTTACATGCTGGAATTCCACTAATGACTACTTTTTGTGCCAATATATATTTTTAATATCTTCCTTAACTCGTGGGGTCCTTTTTGTTTTTGGTCTTGTAACACATGGATGGACATGGAAAGAATTCCATGCTGCTTTGACTGTTTACCTCTTTGGTAATCTTTTAAGAGGGTTAGTTTGTATATGTACGTCTGCCAGGACTCATATCAGGATTTTCCTGCATATAAAACACAGTGAGCTCCGTCAGGGACTGTTGCTTTTCAGGCTCCAGTTGTCGTCAGGGATTTGGCAAAGCTGTCTGAAGATTTCAGACGCTCACATCTGTTAAGTGCATTTAAAGATAATCGTTCTGCCTGTCCTCAGCTGTGGAGCTCACTGTACAGAAAGTTTAAGACACGTTTGACTTGCTGGTAATCGAAGGTTAGTAAGGTTAAGAGTTTATAAATAAGGGAAAATGCCTTATTTACTGCCTTGCTGATCTTCAGGACATTTATTTTTTTATCTTTCATATACAGCCCCTTTTCCTGTTTTACTTTGAATTAAGGGAAATTGATTTTAGCTGCATTTGCACTTTTGAACGTCCTTGTAATGTGGCATAAATTTGTCAGATTACATTACAAACAACATTCCCTTTACAACCAAACACGTCACTGAGGAATAATCAGCTGACCCGCTGCAGGCTGTGTACTGTATATTTGCACATTTGCAGTGAAATTAGTCTCTTTGGATGTCTCTGATGGCTGTACACTTTGTATTTAAGCGTAATTTTTTAAATGTTTGTTTTTGACAATGTTACTTTTCATCTTAATGCTTGAGGTAAAGATCAACCTTTCACCTTTTTTGATATCAGTAGTTTGCATGAGCACCTAAGAATGTAAATGGATTACCAAATGGCACATGAATAGATTGGTCATTTATTAGTACTTTTGCACGCAGTACTTTCACTCATATATGGATAACACTTGGATGGAAGTTATTTACTGCGGAAATTGGTGATTGAAGGGATTTTCAGTTTTGATTTTGTTTACAAATAATGCATCTGTCTGCCATTGCCTGGTTTTAAAGTGGACCTTAAACAAAAGCAGCCCATAATATTAGTTTTGATGGAATGAAACATTTGATAGCTGATTCTGTCAGCCTGGAAACAAAAGCAGAACAGCGTATTATGAATTCATGGAAATTTGAAAATGGGTTTCCAGTTGGCTGCATATCATTGAATTATAAACAATTAGTTAATGTTTCCATCAACTCATTTGTCTGTTTTCAGTCACGGTCATGTTTCAGCAAGCTGCTAGTTCATGGGAAAATACTTGATCATCTTTCGTCCCAGCTGCCATCATTAACATACAGCTTTGATAATGTTTCTCTATCCACAGAGTGAGCTGATGGGAGGTTTTACTGTTGCTGTGGTACTGTTACTGTAGTGCTGTGTGGTGGCGCTGTAGTCACTTGTTCAACAATCAGGTCATTTTCATCCTACGCTGCTCAGATAACCCGAACATCAACAATCACTGGTTGTTCATGCTGTTGTCATCAACAGTTTAATTTCCTGTCAGGTCAAATGATTGAGTTTGTTGCAAAGTAACTTTATTCTGACTTCAAATGTTTAACTGATAATAAGTACCTTAACTTTACAGTATCACTGGCACACAACAGTGACTTTGTCAAGTGATCAAATTGTGTTTGTGTTTAGTTCTCATGGAGCAATGCAAAAAATGTGTTCTTTCTGTACATTGATGCGTTTTATGGGTCTGGATATTTTTAACTTGTCCTGAGCTTTGTATTAAATGTTCAGATGTGACAGTAAATGAATTTATACTTGTATCTTGAAATGACATTCCAGACATATCAAAATAAAAGGAGTGAAAAAGGATCACAAGTCATTTGTTCTGATTGTTATTTGAAAGACTGATGGGTTGGGGACTGATTTAATAAAGAAATCCCCATCATAAGCAGCTTTAATGTATCTCAATATTTAAATATGTAACCAATGCAGAGATAAGTACAAGACTTCTCTTTAACAAATGTTGGTGATGAAACTATAATAAAGGTCGTGGTCTATAGTTTCTTAACTTGCTGTTTTAACTTTAAGGCAGAGATGCTGACAAGGGCAGTGTTTAGAGAAACTTATGTAACTGGACTGTATATATACTGCACTGGAAATGGCACCACCATAAGTAGCACAGCACTCTGTCATGCAGAGAAGTATTTTAAATATTAAACTGGCTTTTCATTTTGCTCACCGAAGTACTTTAGTTGGATATGTTGTGGCATTATTTGTCCAACAGATGGCAACGTACACCTCTATCCAAAGAAGAAATATATGGTTTTGAGTTCTTAAAAATAAATCTTAAGGACAATATTTCATATTGTTTGGAGTTTAATAAAATACATGTATGCCACTTCTCTGGTTCTGTTTTAACACTCTGGTCTGCTGGGCTTTCTGAATAGTTTTTAATAGTGTTGTCATTGATTTTCTACCATTTGTATTTACTGATCAGGACGGAAACTCTGTTTACTCTGAATTAATGTGTTATCTCAGTAGACATGGCCAAATCAGCAAAACTGTTTATTGTTTTTTTTTCATACAGAGACTTAAAATAGCGTTATCAAAAGAGCTCTTGAGTGAACTGTGTCAGTTGTACAAAAGTGAAGACACTGGTTTGAAAAATCACAATAAAATTAGGGGATGAAACAACACAAAATTTAAATGAATTCTGCTCTTAAATAGTTTAACAAGTAGATTTACTTAACATAGACCATATGTTCACAGGTACTAGGTAGACTGCCCTCCTTTTGTCTTTTAACAATCATAGCTTATTTCAAAAACAGAACTATGATCAAAACATCCCTTTTTCTTTCTTCAGGTTCAGTTGTTTCCAACGTGGCAGGCTCACAAAGTCGTCTTTGGTCATCCCAAATACGTTGTTGAAGTCCGAGTCAGAGAGGTATTTCTGAAAAGTGACAGCTTTTAGATAATCTCTAAAACATGTAATGTTACCAAATTGCTTTTTTCCCATTTAATGTGACATTTGGAAGTACGTTTGCTTGTCACTACGTTATTCCAAATAAAAGTAAGCATAAAGATTTTTGGTTCATCAATCTTTTGATAAGAGAAAGTGTTTTTTTTTCCACAATTGATATATCATGGTCAAAAAATTAAATCTTCAATGTGAAAACAAATGACTAACATTGCAGCTGTTTTGTTTTGTACAATAAATTCTCTCTCTATGTCAAAGTTTTATTTCTGGTTGGAATATGCAGAAACGTCAGAAGATTTAACTGTTCCAGATACAAAGTGCACAAACATGGTGGCTTTACAATTGGGAACTTTAACACAGATATTTACCTCTTTCTCAGTTGGGTCAACACCTTCAGGCAGCTCGGTGGCGAGCTTGTTGACCAGGTCGTCAGGTGGAAAAGACTCATAGCTTTTCTCAGTTTCAGTACAGTTCTGTTCCTAGGAAGTTTAGCAGAAAGGTTTGGATGAACTCTCCTTATCTCTGTGTCTTCATCAATGTAACACTTCCTGTTGTGGCTTCATTAGGCTCTTAGAAACAGGATTTTTGTTAATAGCTTGGTAGGTGTTGAGTATACTGTAATTTCTAGGTTGGGTTCTAGTATTCTTAAATGATTGCATGCCATTCAATAGGTACAGAAGGAACTGGAGGTAGACTGACAAGACATTTATAGATGAAATGGACCCCTGAAGTCCTGAATGTCTCTCTGTCTATCAGTGTGAAATCTAACGATAACACCACCTCATCACTGTAATACTGAGCAAGAGGTGTTATCCCCAATGTAAAATATGCATGATGAATAATTGGTGTCAGACAAATAACCATCTTTGTTGCCTAAAAAGCTTGAAAAATGATTGAGACTTTACATACAGTTGAAACTTGAACAGGTGATGCCATGTCTCCTAGCTCCTTCTTCAGCTCCTCATAGCTCTTTCCCCCCTGAGGAAGAGAAATGTTTGTCACCTTATGTTCTACTCATCAACCATCGATGATGGCACTGATACTGTGTTTCAAGTTCAACAATCGAGCCACTTACACTCCACTTGGAGGGGTCCCAGGCCGCGAACCACCCAGTGAAAGTGGGCGGCTCAAACCCCTGCTTGATTAAAATTATGGGGGTGTCTGGGTCTCTGTCGCCCGGATGGGTGTACAGGTACTCTTGGCTTGTGACTATGGCTTCTTTGCGCTCCACCTCATTGGCTTCTTTACCAATCCAGAGAAACACCTCAAAACAGCCACAAAATATATATATTTATATTTATATGTATACATGTTCAAGTTTGTGAGTGTTTATTCCAAAAAAGTGTCACCTCATACCTGGTCCCATGTGTCCAGCAGCATGACATCGTCCTCACTGAGGTCGTCCTGTGTGAACTGGGTCACCTCGGTCACAATGAAACGGCCCGTCTTGTTGGTGCACTCAAACAGGCGCGGCTGGTGGTCTGAGACTGTCTGCTGTAACCTGCAGTCAACAAGTGTGTTAGCTTTTCTGTAACACTCCTGAGGCTCATTTGCAAATATCAGGAATGTATTCAGTGTCATCATCACCTCTTGTCGCTTGCATAGGGAGCTTTCCCTCCAAGCAACTCCCAGAATTCAATGGGCTCCTGACCCTCAGCCACAAGCTCCTCAGAGCCTCTCTGCGAGTTCTGGCTAATCACAGAGCTGACTTCCTTTGCCATGGCTCTCTCGTCTCCACTTGATCCCTGGGAGTGAAACGTCCCTCAGTATCAATAGTGCAGTACTTTGATATGGTGCACAAAGACACAAACATTATGCCTCATGTGTCATCTGCTGCTGTAATAGTCTCTGTTCTTCCAGGAAGCCTTTCCAGTATATTTTTTAACCTGGCTGCAGGGATTTTCTCGCATTTTATCTATTGATGTTGGGTGATTAGGTCTGACTCATACTCTGTATTATAGTTCAACACAGTTCTTAATGAAATAAGCTTTATGCACAATAGCATGCTGAAACAGGAAAGGGTTGTTTCAACCATTGTACAAAAATGAAGTCAAAACATGGGAAATACATTGCCATCTTGCATTGTTGACTCAATTTGGAGCCAAAGTCTTTGCAGAAGTACTGAAGGTGAGAGGGAGCAACATTGAGGTCCTTCCTACACACTAAGCCATCCATTCCCCGAGTCAAGTACTAATCAGTCAATAATGACCACTAACTATCAACGACCTGCTGACCAGTGACTCATTAATAACCAGTTAAAGTATGATCTGCTCTCATAGTTCTACCCTTGATACTGTTCCTGTAAAGAAGCCTACAGTGTCTCTGCGACTACTGTGACAGCTGTCCTGTCAGTCATGAAGTTTAACCTTCTTTTTACAACATCAAATAACTAATTAAAAACAGACATATACTATTAAATAAACCACTTAAACTGACACAGACCACCTTTGGGAAAACTACTTTATGTGTACTTAGATTTTTTTAGGTTGGTCCTTGTCCCATATGTTAACATGGAGGGTGCAGATTTTCTGACTTATACTGCAGCCACCAGGGGGAAATTGGGATGTTTTGGCTTTGCCTTCGAGGAGCTGTCATGTTTTCCGTCTTTATATACAGTCTATGATGTGAAGTTAGGTAAAATGCTATGATATCAAACTGATTTGAACACTGCCCTCTTTACCTTTCCACACCACAGATAAATTCCTGATTGGCTCTTTAGTAAAAACACATCATTGGAGTTCAGAGAAGTCGCCAAGGCTGGAATCTCAATGGCTTTTGTGTTGGACGGGTCAGAGCCACGGACTTGGAACAACCTTATCGGTGGCTCTGGGTCTGAGGACCCTTTTCTAGATGTGCCTCCCTAACAGAGGAAAGAAACATTTAGTATTGGTATAGAAAATGTATACTGCAAAAAACAGTTAATGCAGCAATGCACATAATGTTTCTAAAGAGATCATCAAGAATAAAGTCAACAGTCATACCTCAAAGATGATCATTTTACCCTTGAAAATCGCCATAAAGTGTCTTGGTTCTTTGCCCATCGTTATTCTCACTTGAACTGGCTCACCACCGTACTTCTGGTCCAAGTCCACAGCCTGAAATGCTGAGGCTGCTAGTTCATCCTGTGTTGCATGACGACCCTTTGAAAAAATAAGTGGTTTAATTTCATCATATGATATAGAGAAATCTGAAGCATCCAAACGTTAATACTTAACATTGATATTAATATCATATAATTAATTGTATGATTAAGATCATATTATATGATATAATTTCTCACCTGCCAAATGTAGAGCAGGTAACACTTCTTATTGTTAACCAGGTACGTATAGAGGATGAGGTAACAGTCTCCTCCGTAGAAATATCCATACCATTCAGGGTCCACAGGGACAAGCTCAAGATCTTCAATTCTCCATACCTGGGCACATCAAAATAGCTAAAAGGAGTAGTCTGTAGTGCTTAAAGTTTCAAACTAACCACAGAGAACAGTGCATTATCACCATCTTATTTTCTGAGGGTTTCAGACAAATACTTTTTATATATGTAGGTCTGCTAGTGCCCCCATGAGGCTGAAATGCTCACTACATACAATGCTCACTACAACAAAGTTGTAATTCATTTGAGGCTCACTGAGGGTCAACTGGATTTTATTCCAGCCCTGTCATTCTCAGATTGAATGTCTGAAGCATTTTAACATATTTACAGCCTGTATTATGTAACTATTAGTTAAAATTGTATAGTTGTTATTTTAAACATGTTAGCATGGTGACCTCGGTATGTTAACCTACACTATGTGTCAGTTAATACTGATCTCAGTGTACAGCTGAAGCTGAAATTCATTCATTAGTTTTGGGGCCTGTTGATAAAGTCTGATTGTCACAGATACCTCCACTTGGCCTGTGCCATTGTCCACCATTCGCTCCTGTGCAGCGACCTCTGGCATCACATGCATCAGAGAGGCATCAAACTTTTCCTGTGTGATGTGAGCTGAAGCAGAAAACAAATGTATTAATCAACATCCAATCAAGTTTGTGTTTTTAGAAGAAAATATAAAGATATGTGTTTTTTTAGGCAACAGGAGCTTTTAGTATGTGCTTCTTGTGTTTTGCGACTTTAAGAACACACATACCCACTTTCCCTCGTGTGTTCACTTTGCCCAGGCCTTGAGTCTGGTCCTTAACAGTCCATCTCTGGAACAGCTGCTTGAAGAGAGCTGACTCTGCCCCGTCATTCACCGTCTCCACATTTGTAGTGGTCGGGTAGTTTTTCACTTTGATGAATTCCTATATCAGCCAGTCAAAAGAAAAATGGGCCAATATGCTCAGTTGTCAGTTTATTAGATATTTTCTTTCAAGGCTAATTAACAGCAACATCTTTGTACGGCTCAACAGCACAACGTCCAAAATGGTCAAAAAGCTGCATCAGTGCCCCAGAAATTAACAATACAGTACTTTTGTATATTTCATAAACTGTCATCTGAGTATAAATATGGCGTGCATGAGCACCAAAAAAAAAAAAAAAACTGAGGGACTGATGAAAGATCACTCACCAAAGCTTTGCTCATAGCTGCCTGTTTTTCAGATTTGTTTGCTTTCTTCCCTTTCCACACAAAGATCTTCGTCCCTCCTTGATCCAGGAAGTAGCAGTCCTAAATAGATCATTACATTAAGTACACATAACACTGTAAATAGTTTATGCATCCTTTACACTGCACCAACTCACATCATGGTTGAGAAGATCCTGAACCAGCGGTCTGGTGGCGATTTCTGTGACCTTCATCTGACCATCAGCATCTGACACACTGTGACATGAAACAAGAAATCAAATAAAACAACATGAAACCACCCTTGATCCGCTTACTACATCAAATGCAGGGTATCACGATAAGAAAGCAGCTCACTGGTAAAGAGTGAGTTTTGACTTCTGTTCCTGGTCCACAGTTTCATCTGGAGGTCCATCTTTCAGCTGGGAGGTTCTTTCTCCAAGAGCCTCGTTCAAGATCTCCATGATCTGGGACGAGTTGCTCTCTTCTTCACCTTCGATCACTCTGATGTCTGCCCGACCTCCTCGCTCTCTGTCTCGGATGTCTTTGGCCAGCAACATGCCCTGAGAATCAGAGGTAAAACAAACCAATCCAGAAATGATTATATTGACTGCCAGATATCAAAGAAATCTCAGTTTAGTTGCAGTCCAGTGTTCCCTAGATGTGTTGCTAGATATATGTGCAGTTATTGTTCATTCATTGGATTTGTTATCATGTTTTGTATCGAGGCAGATGACTAGTTGGCTGAGAAAACAAGAAGTTATTAAAGGAACACTTTACTGAGTTTATACATGAAGCTCAGTTTACTCATCATAAGGAGAATTAATTAGCCTGTGAAAATAACTGTAAAAATTTTTATTTGGTCCTGGAGGGGGAAGTCTAAGACATAAGCCTGATTATGTCATCAAGGAGATCTTGGTCTGAGATTTGGACATCAAATTTCTCTCTGTAAGTTTGAGTTACAAACTAGTAAACAAGGGCATTACCAGGCAGGCAGTCTCTAAAGAAAGTCATTAAGTTGCATTATGAGAATTGAAGGACCCATGCTTGACACTGAAGTCAGCACACTTCTGTCTCCCACTCCAAAACTTTTATCAAAGTACAATACAAAATCACTGGAGAGCCCATTTAAAGCAGCTAAATATGTCTGAACTAACTCAAATGTTGGATACACAAACGTATATACTGTGTGTATGAAAACACCTAGAATATAAATCAGTTATCTAAAAGTTTTAGTCCTCACTGTGTTGCTGCCATGAAGTTCTGAACTGTGCATGGTAGGATAATGAATCATTCAGAGCCTCCGGCCTTTTTGCAGGAACAAGGAAATGAGCTGCGACTGTGCGCTGCCACAACTTTTCATAAAGGACTTAATGACGATAGTTAGGGAAGCACAGAAAGCAACTGACTAACTGCAAAATGCATATCATGCACATCCACATAATATGCTGTATATAAAGGGCTGAACTTGAGAACAGCTCCACTGGGATTCAAGCACACAAACGGGGGTCCCTCTATTTCAGTTTTTAATGCTTATGATTAAAAAAAATCTGAAAACAGTTGATAAGGTACTAAAATAAGGTATAAAATACTAGCAATTGCACAGTCACAAAAATCTTACTTTGAGCCTTTCCTGTCTGTTGCTCTTGGGTCCGTTCCACTGGACGATGGTCTTGCCAGTGTCCAACAAAAACACATCCCCGAGGTTGAAGCTCGTCCAGTTCATCTCCACCTGAAACAAATTAAAACATTAGGCCCTCTTTATGCATGAGATTCACTGTCCCATAATGTTACATAACCAAAGGGAAGCAGGCCTCACCTCCTTTGCGACAACCCTTTTCTTCCCTTTGACGTGAAGCAGTCTCTTCACATCATAGGTGTTGGTTTCAACGTGCCTCATGCCCGATGCAACTCCACCTTTCTTATAGCTAAAAAGACAGGCTGATGATTTTACATGGTTTCATTTATCGTCTGTGAATAACAGCCCTTTTGACAGACATTTTCACTTACATTATTCCCTGTTTGAAGTAGCCCCTGAAGGTGTCAGACTCGTGGTCCTGAACCTCGCGGTGCTGGACCGGAGTGCAGCCCAGAAACTCATCGAGCTGTATGGTGTAAACGGCAGCAGCACCTTGTTCATCCTGAGTGGACTGTGAGCCGATCCAGTAGTGGATATCATAAGACAGAGAGCTGCTCACTTTCTGAGTCTGGACAAATACAGAAGTAGAGAGACAGTCTGTGGTGGTGTGTGGACCGGCGGCACATACGTCACATATTCAAAGAAAAAAGTCTATGAACAGCCTGTGATGGCGGGATTTTACTAAAAAAAAAAAACAGCCCATGGAAAACCACAATGACTCACTGGTCACCTTCTTAGACTTACAGACAGAAGTAAGTAGCAGTCGCCCTCATAAAAGTTTCCATGAGATTTCTCAGGGACTTGAACCAGCTCCATTTTCTGTTGCACAGAGAGAAGAAAAGAAGCATTCACCCAACACATTTCTCAGTATTCTTCAATTTCATTTTTCTTTTACATCATCACTTCTGTTTTAGTCATTTCCTCTAGGAGAAGCAGACATTTTTTCCTTTAACCATGAAAATGAACAGCTGATTTGCAATCCACTACTGCAGCATAAAATGTAAAATCAAATTACCTCAACTCTCCAGATTATGATCCCAGGGTTGTGAGTTACTGCTCTGAACGTGTACTCCATGTTGCGTGGATGCACTCAGTTTCTGTGACTGTCGTTTCTTTTTCTGGGAAGAAAATTATCATAAAAGTACAAAATTATCATTCATTTTTGTACAATAATAGCAGATTCCCTCTGTACAGACCTAAGACAAAACAATATTTGACTTTTTTTTACTTTTTTAAATACGTTTTCATCTTCAGTGCAATTTCTCACAATAACGAGACAGAAAGATTACTACCCGACAGAAACTTACAGATCACATCTCATAGTTTATATGTAATCAGACAGAACATACCTGGTATTCTTGTTTGAAGACTCTGCTGTATGATTGTCCAACAGCTGATTGTCTGATAACAAAAGGGCCTCAATTCTCTTCCCCTCAGCGCCCCTACATCATTTGCCTGTGTTTGCATGTTTCAGGAGCTTTCACCGTGTTTTGCCCAATCACTGGGGACAACACAAAATCATGTAGGCAAATGTGCTGGAAAAAAAGGATTGACTCATATTCAAATGCGCGTGTGCACGCACACACACGCACACACAC
>JAOXYL010000100.1:16498341-16510427 GCA_028564955.1 Terapon puta | reverse complement strand
ATTTTGGCATGTTTATTTAGTATCAGTAACGTTGGATATAATTATAGGTATAGTATGGTGAAATTCTGTTAAAATCTTATTGTGTACTACATATCACAGGAGGACTCATTGTAGTCATTTAAAACTTTAAAGGACCATTTCACCAATTTTATATATGAGGGTCAGTTCATTTGTCAGAAGGAGTACTACACAACCTGCTGTGAATATATTGTGTTTGGTTCTGGGGGGAGATTTTCTTAAACCTGGTTTTGGCGATAACTCTTGCATTATAAACAAGTGCATGGAGTTTGAGCTTTGAGCCATTAGGGAGAATTTAATGGTGAGTAGGTGGTAGGTAGCTTGTTTGAAAATAACTTTTTGTCACCATGTCCTGAAGAAAGAGATGGCCAGTCAGAACATAATATGATCAACTTGATCAATCAGAGTATCTGACAGCGCGTCAATCTCCAGTGTGTTTGGAGTCGCCCACTGATGTATAAAGAAGGATTAAATGAATCTGATCGGAGTTACTCTGAGTCCAGGCCATTTGAAAATATCATCTTTGAAAATATTGTCAACCATAAATGCAGTCTTGTGACCCTTCCACATGTTTTTCTCCTGTCAATTTCTAAACTTCTTTCTTTGCTTAGGTTCATTAATGACTGGAGCCTAATCCAAACACCAGGCAGGATGGACCCAGGACAGTTTTTATGTCAGAGGTCATGCAGATTTTCTTTTGAATGTGTAAATAATTTTCATAACTGTAAAATTAAAGCTCTAGAACTAATTTTCTCTAAATGAAAAAACAATCCTGGCCACTTTATATTCCCTTATCTAAAGGAATGTCTCTTGGATCAGAGGAGAGTGTTCAGGGCATAATCAAGCAGAACAGATTGTTCCTGTTTTGATGACTTCAGTTTGTGACATTAAGCCACGCTGTCAGTACTGAGAGTGCAGATGACTGGTGCATAGGCAGACTTACTGAAGTGCTGCTGAAAAATCTGAAAATGCAAGGCAATTGTAGTCTGCACAAAACAAAGACAGATTTGCAAAATCAACTAATCTTTTCAGATACATGCGCCAGTTTACTCAAAATCATAGAAGAGAGAGCACAAATGAACAGCACTACAGCAAACTTACAGTATATTTTTGTCTTCTCTATCTCAAAATATTAAAACGTCTTACTTGATGTCTGCCATGTACTTCAGAGCAGCCAAGAATAAATAATTCACAAAACTGTAAAACTCAAAAGGACAGCAAGAACCTGTTAAAGAAGATGTTCTTATAATTACAAGTGGGACTGGAGACAGCATTAACAGCCTTTCCTGTTTCCTCAATAATTCACCACTCACCAGACTAACTACTGTTTTTGCTGTACACAGGAGCCAATTATTAAAACTGTCCCTGTGCAGAGGAACATCTGCAACACTAAAGCTGCAACATCCCCAAACTATCTTCTCACATATGTTTAACTTACTATTCTGATTATTAATAGAGTTCAGATTTTGCCAGATTTTTTCCCACTGCACCGCTCTATCCATTACATCTTCTCGTTACATCAGACCGACGGATATTCTATTGTTATATTTCCATGTAACAAGGTTATTGGAGGATGAAGTAGTTTATCAGATGGTTCTGTAACTGATTTGATATAATAGAAAATTTAAAGATGGTTTTGAAGGGAAGAACCAGGAGTTCAAACCTGAAGTCCGTTTGAAGACCATCCCTGTTTAGCTTAAGAGAAGGATGCTCAGTGACGGGTTAAGGATCCTCCACAGAGCGAGTAAGCTGTAAATCTTGTGAATGAATGGCATGAGATACCTGTCCATTTCCTCAAATTCAACCTCAAGTTTATTCGTTGCTTATAATCGTACAGGGTAGATGCAAATCACAGTGAAATGTATGACCATTATCTTGAAACAGAGGCTGTGTTTTACATTGATTGCTTCCTGTCTGTTATGATCAGACATTTAGTTTAAAGGATCAACTGTTTTAATCACATTGTTTTTTAATTTAGTCACGTGGTGGCCCTCTGGTTTCCTGGCAGTACTTTGGTTATTTGTGTTACTTCCACTGTTGTGATGTGTCTTTTATATGTTATCAGAAGAAACTAGTTTCCCCTTTAAGTATTTATAAAGTCACCTGATCTAAGCTCATTAAAAAATACCAGCAAACATTGCTGAACCTCTGGGTCCACCTGAAAAACCTTTCATATGCTTTGCATGTGCAAATGAGACTACGAGAAAATTTCATTTCACTGTGCAAAATAAAGATACCTGTTAGGAACAGAGCTCAGGACAACATCTGTTCATCTGTTTGGATAGTTCATATTGTGTTACAAAGAACTTTTCATGCCTCGCTGACTCCCACTCACATTACATGTATCCTTCTACGTAAACTGCATACCTATGCCACTTCAATGTCCTGTATTTTGGACAAAAAAACGTACCCACCGACTCAAAGCTGCACATACATTTAAACATCAGACCATAAATCTCATATCTACACGGTTTGTCAATGAGGAAAAGGCTAAGGTAAAAATAAAAAGTGTCTTGTGTCTCTTAGAGAGTTTATGCCTCCATCTACACCAGATGTTTCTGGCTCCTCCCAGACAGCTTAGTAAAACATTCCAGCCCACCTCTGGGAATCTGCTGGCTCCTCCACACTCTCTCACAATTTTACAGGAGCTAAAGAGACTGAGCTGACACAAAATGAGAGGACTTGTTGTCTTGGTTACTCTGGCCTGCTTCGCCAATGCTCAGCACCAAGCACTGATTGACTACTTGGAGCGGAGGCTGCTTGCTATTGAGGTAAGTCGTCCTTTACCTCCCTGCCGAGCCCTGCGCTCCCGAGTCCCTCTGAAAGGAAACTTCCAGGGACAGGGCAAAGGCAATGGAATGCAGATGTGGGCAAATCCTGAGGAAAATGCTGGAAAACACAGCTCTTTCAAATCAATAGGGATTACTTCTCTGGCTTAAGAGATTGTCATAAAATGCAGTATTTAAAAGTTTTATTGGTCCAGATGTGCACATGCGATGGAAGAAAAATTATCAGAATGAAAAAAAAGGTAAATAAAAGTAATTATTTTGCCAACAAAATGTGCCAGACTTAACACCTTTCATGGAAATGTTTAAAATCTAAAATGTGATGGGTGAAAATATGCCTCTTACTGTTCGAATTATATTTCAAGTATTAGACTGCTGTTAAATTACCTGTAATAGCTCACAATGGAGATTCACTTATTCACTGTTTGATGTAGTGGTTTTGTTTCTACGAGAAGATTAAATATAACACATGTTCTGCTCTTGTAAGTTAGATCTGTAGTCATTTAGACAGAGGTTACTGAACAAAACTCCCTCAAAACAACCACCGGTAGAGGTCAGAGGTCAGGCTTTGCCACAGAGTGAGTGGGCTGGATTTAGTGTTTTCCTAAAGGACATTTGAGTAGGGTGGATACTTGCCACGTGTGGGCTGAACCTGGTTTTTTGAAGGATGAGTTTCCTTCTTATTATGCCCTTCAGTCTATTTACTGAGCCTGAAAAGAACATGAAATTATGGCCTTTTTCAGTGCTGTCTAGAGAGATTTCCTGTACAGCAAATGCCCGTGTTTTGCTCACATTACTGAAGTACAAACAGGTAAGACGGAAACAGTGTGACCCCTTCAGCATGTGCAGACATTCAAGCACAGCTCATCTTTGTCGCCTTCCTCTCAAACAGGACCGGATCTCTCTGTGGCACGAACAGACCACACGCTATGCCTCGGAGCTGCGGGAGCTGAAGCAACAGATGGTTTCCCAGCTGGAGAACCTGGATAAAGAGAAAGAGGCTCTGAGAATGAATCTGGACGGTGTGGGGACTCGAGTGGACCGGGTCGAGCGTGAGCTGGACTACCTGGAGACTCAGAACGGAGCTCAGCCGTGTGTGGACGTGGACGACAAGCTGATAGAGCAGCAGGTGATGCTGGTGAAGGAGAAGCAGAAGGCCAAGTATTCAAAACTATCAGGTGAGAGTTGATTTTCTGACACTGCACTTGGACTGTAAGGTCTTACAGAGCATGTTGGTTTGTTCATGTTTACACTGACAAAGTTGTTCCTGAGAACACAATGGTTTATTATTCATGAGAATCAGCATGAATCATTGAGTTTTGTTGGTAGGAAAGATAAAGATGTTGTTTTTTTAATTCACCAAATAAATAAAAAATGTCTCATGACAGATGCAGACGCGATGGATCACTGAGACAGCAAAGAAGCACATTTCCTACAATGTTATTCCTTTAAAGACAGTTCTCATTAATGTAAATGCTATCAACATGTAGACGCTGCTCACATGCTGGAGAAGTGTCACCCACCACGTGAAGCCTGTCTCTCTTTCATTTTCAGACTGTAGCTACATGATCTCCAGCATAAAGGCCATGAAGATCTTGAAGCGAGTTGGAGGACCAAAGGGCACGTGGACCAAAGACACCAGCAGGGCCTCCGGGAAGGTCTACATTTTCAATGGGACAGATGAAGACACCATCCACGAGTTTGCCACCATCCAAGATTTCACCCGCTCACAGGGTTTGTCTGTGTCCAAGAAACTGAATCTGCCGTCGTCCTGGGCGGGAACAGGACATGTTGTGTACAACAATCACGCGTACTACGTCAGTCAGGGTGAAGAAATAATGGTGGTTAAATATGACATGAGTAATGGCTCGGTGACAGACAGTGCCGTGTTCCCAGTGCAGGACCACGTCCCAGTGTACGGCCTTACCCCCGAGACAGTGATGGACCTTGCTGTGGACGAGGAAGGCCTGTGGGCCATTTATGCCACACGGCAGAACGAGAGGCACATCTCTCTGGCTAAAATGGATGCCAACTCGGTAGACATTGAGCAAATGTGGGACACGAACTGTCCGAGAGAGAACGCGGAAGCAGCTTTTGTCATCTGCGGGACTCTGTACGTGGTGTACAACACCAAGCAGCCCGGTCGTTCTCGTATCCAGTGCGTTTTTGACGTCAATGACATGGTGACCAACGAAGACGCGCCACTGATTTACTTTCCAAAGCGCTACGGGGCCCACTCCAGCCTGAAGTACAACCCACAGGAGCAGCTGCTGTACGCCTGGGATGATGGCTACCAGATCCTGTACAAGCTTGTTATGAAAAAGAAACTGGAAATTTGAGCTGAATCACACCTTCCCAAAACGTCACCCCAGAACCCCCATATCAATGTTTTTAGTAAAGTTTTAGCTGCTCATCTACAAATCATATCTAAATATCTAAATATCACCTCTGACCATTTAAATACATGCGATAGAATTTCAGATCCTTGAATGTGTCTTTTGTGCACTGGTTTAAGTACAGTATGAAAATCAACGTTCACACTAAAAATTTTAAATAAAGAGGCAATCATGTCTTTAAAAACTAGTGGAGAAGTGTGACCCATTAAACTAGTTTCAAAAGTCTGACACTGAAGGAGAAGGCAGAAAAAATCACTCACATTATTCATCATTTGTAGCAAACAAGCTAAAGCTTGAGCTAGAGCTTTAAGTCTGAACCTCCAAGAGCCTAAAAAGGTGTGAAGCGCTTGATTGTAGAACTGTGTCTCTATACTTAAACACACTTTCGGATGTGAACTTTCAACATATTTCCAAATTTTTAGAGGTGTGATTTTTTTCTTGGGCTACCTTTTTAACCAGACTGCACTGCACCTCAGTTTTCACAATAATTTCTGTGTCTGCTGTTGTGCCGACTCACTGTCATTTACCTGTGATCTCTTGAGTTACTGTCTTTAGGTGAAGTTATTTTAGGTAATGAGGTTAAATCAGCACTTGTTTCTTTCTGTTTATGCTGCACCACATACTAATAAAGTGTGTTGTGTCACTAAATTGTTCATATATAACATTTATTACATTCTATAAAAGACAGAGCGTAAGTTGGAAGATAGACATCTTTAAGTTCATCCTCAAGTTTTATTTTGCAGCTTTAACAATTATTAATTCATTGTTTTTTACACAACAAATGCCATCATCAAAATATGGTGTTATCACTTAAAATGAAACTGCAACAATCACTACGGCAGTAAATATAACTGGGATATGAGGACACAGCTAGCTGGCTAGCACTGCCTTAATGAAATCACCAACACCAACAAAGAGCACCACTATCTGAATAAAATGTTTTGATTTCTTTCTGTTACTGCTTATGAAATTCAAATTTTCCCACAACCATCTATTCCTATTTCTGCCTCCAAGTATTGTCCATTATGAGAATAAACTACCTTTGTTAACACAAGGAGTCTGTCTTTTTCTGTGTGCAACTAGAAACATATTAAAGCCACTGTGTAATCTTGAAACATTTTAGATTCTACCGCCCCCCAATGGTACCATAAGTATGAAGCAGTTATTACATTCAGAAACCTTTTTATTCAACTTTTAAGATTTTTTAAATTGGACTTCATCTCGTCACTAGTTAATTTAATTCTAATACGCATTAATACATTTCTATTTTGTTTTGAAAACTGTTAGGTCCAAACTAAAAATCTATAATCTTCAGGTAGTCATTTCTTTCTTGGTATAAAGACTCAAAATTAGACACATTAGATAATAATGTATGCCTAATGGAAATGAAAATGATAGCATCTATTTTAAAAAACACCCTCTTAAACAAAATCATCCCTCATAAATTGATTCATGTGTGACGAGCTGTAGAAGTGGACCTGTGTGTTCGTCTAGCCAAATGTCAAATGGAGCGTACCAGTAATTGGATTTAACGATGTGAGACAGCACTTGACCCCGGTACCTGAGTCTCAAACTATTTGGTCTAATTGTTTCACTTGCCTCTGGAAATGAGGAAAACACTCAAACTGTGTCAGGCTCGGACGCTGAACCTTTACATAAATGACCCGTTGTGCAACGTAACACCACAATGATGCTCACACAAGCAAACAGTAACAGTTATTTAAACAAGTTTATTTTTTTCAATCTGTAAATAAACAATATTCATAAAAACGATTCATTGAGATTGAATAAAATCTAGGGTAAGAAAGATGAAACAGCACATTAAATTCTGTAAAATCTGAATTTCAACAGGGACAATTTGTTTATCACAACAGTATGTACAAAGCTGAGCTCCATATGGAGAGTGATCCCGCCAGCAAACATAACTGAACTATTTATGTTTTAAACAACCAAAAAGGTGCCGTTTTAAAGTTACTTCAACATACTTTGGACCAAAATCATTAACTTAACTGTAAGAAAGTGGGGCTAAAAGAAAACAATTGTACTATTGTGTTCTTTTAGCACCTATTGTTTTTTTTGTTGATGTTTTTAAAAAAAAAAAAAAAAAAATCAGCTGATAAAGTTTGTTGTGCGATGACTGGAGCAGAGAGCCTTTACTCAGGTCTTTCACTCAGCTGCTGCTCAGTCTCACAAACCTGACATTTGTTATTTGCACTATCCCACAAATCTGGCCGATCATATTTAATTCTAACTACCTCACTATTAGAATCTGGACACCCTACTGAGAACATACCGTTTAAATTGGGACATTTAATAGAAAGTGACAAGAATGACCTGCAACATCCCAATCACATAAAACATTTACATCAAAAATGGCAGTTGCGCATAAATATGCAAAATAATCATACTGGAAATTAAAATTAAACATTCGTAACTAACATAACGCCATGGCTGAAAAATATGACAAAACTCTCAGGACATCTGTAGTCTAGAAAGCTGGTTTTAGGTTTTAACAAACATCCACTGCAGGATCCAACATATTGTGTAGTGTCCACGTTTTCTGTCCATTCCAGTCGTGGACACGAGGTGAGGAGGTCCTTATTGCTTTGACATGGTTGGGATTAAAATGGCCGGATACTCTGCTTGACTCAGAGTCTCAGGTGAGGAAGTGGCATGGTGACGTCGCGGAAGAATCGGTGTACGAGGGCATTTTTGGCAGATAACCTTTTGTTTGGATCATAATTCAGCATTTCCTGAAAAGGAAGAAAAGAAAGACAAAATATTTTTCAAGTACTCTCCTGATGAATTAATTACAGTTTGAATTTTTCACAACTGTTTAAAGCTTGAATATAATCGCGTTAACAGTAATTTATTACTAAAATAGTTACGGAGCAATTTTCTATAGATGCATTAATCAGATAATTGTTAAAGAGTTTAAATAAAGTTTTGAAGCAGGAAAAATATTTACTTTTTATCATATTTGCTTACTGTGCTTTTTCATATTCTTAGTTTGATGACTGGACAGGATAAAAGCTAAAATGAAGCACAGAGTGAAAACTTCTGCCAAGGCTGCAAAATTCTTTAATTTGTAACCTGCACATGGATGCTCTTCAAAATTAAAGGATTTACAAACTAACATAGGACACGTGATTGATTTGGTTTCATATTACTGCAACAGTTCAGGATAAAGATTATCAAAATGTTTCAAACATTCATGGACCCACATTAAAACTCCTCACTTGTTGCTTTATCTGCAGCTTTTCAACTACTTTAACAAAGCTGTTTTTTGTTCAATTCTACCATGGTAAATAAAAATGAAAGACAAATGTTCTCACTCCAAGCAGTTCTCTTCCATCCTCATCAAGAACCGGCACTACTTTGGATAAATCCTGCCGGGCCCACTTGGGGAAAGACGGTTTATAGTCGGGCATTGATGTGACTCCCGGCCACACTGCCTCATCAGGTGTGCCCAAGGTGCGGAAGATTCGGAATAGTTGATCGATCTCCGAGTCTCCGGGGAATAAGGCCCTCCTGGTGATCTGTGCGACAGAGGACAGTTGGTCAGATGGTGCGTTCAGGTTTCATTTGGTCACAGCGGAGCTGCTTGTAAAACAACAAACCGAGAGTATTACCATTTCAGCAAAGATGCACCCCAGACTCCAGATGTCAACAGCTGTGGAGTAGTATTTACAGCCCAGGAGAATTTCTGGTGCCCTGTACCAAAGTGTGACCACCTGAAATATATTACAAAAACACATTTGTAATTTGAAAAATACAAATTTACAGGAATAAAGATCCAGAAAATACCCACAAGAGTTTTGTTAGGCAACATACGGCCTAGGAAATTCAAGCAATCAAACTGAGTAATGGGAGGTCTTTTAGCTGATGTTGACTGTACCATAGTTTTCAATTCATTGAGAAGAAGCAGCGTGAATTGCAATTGGCTGCTGGGCATGTGATTGAATATACTAATAATTTCTCATAATTTTTTTCCTTAAGAGGCCACTGAACAAAGATGAACAGGGTGGCTGCACACATTACCTCGTGTGTGTACGTGCGGACAGGCACTCCGAACGCTCTTGCCAGGCCAAAGTCGGCGAGTTTGATCTCCCCCTGGGCGTTGATGAGGAGATTCTGTGGCTTCAGGTCCCGATGAAGAACCCTGTGAGAGTGGCAGAAGGCCAGGCCCTGCAGCAGCTGGAAGAGATAACTCTGAAAACACAACACAGACACACCCAGTTAAATCTTATTTGTTTGGTAATGTGGGAGCGTTTAATCCCATTTCATGACATATTCAAACACAGCTCTTTTTCCTGGATGATGTTTACCTTAACCAGTGGCAGAGGGATACCAGTGACTGAAGAGGAGTCCATGAACTTTTTCAGATCCTGATGGAGGAACTCAAAAACAAGGTAGAGTTTGTTCTCTGTGTGGATGACGTCCCGTAATCTGAAACAAGTCAGCAGGTGGGTTGATTTTTAAAAATGTCAGAGACAAGTAATAGGAGAATCATTCAGAATCAAAAGTCATCAGATCAGAAACTTACTTGACAATATTTGGGTGACTGAGTTCTTTGAGGAGTGAAATTTCTCGGATGGCAGTGCTTGGCACACCCTCTGTTTCCCTGAATGAAATGGTAAGTAAAACACAGTAAGTTCACTGGTCATGTTACTGAAGCTCATTCACAAATATCACACCACAATAATGTTATTATTCATTGTCATTATTCCATTTATTGTGCATCTTCAAAAGGAAGATGGTCAAAACGTTCACAACAGATGCAAATTGAGAGACAAAATAACTGGACATCCACTGGTGGTGCTATTACTCCAAATACATCATAGCACTTTCACTGCCAACATGGTTAGTCAACAAAAAGATAAGCAAAGCAATGCTCTTACTTTCTGTCGTCTGCTACAAAGGTCAGAAAACACCTCAGAAAAATGTGTCGCTGATGAAGGAAATTAAGTTCCTTGGCACTACATGGCAGCAATTTAATTTACAACCTCACAAGTAGAACTACAGAGAGCATAAATCCTTCTCTGCACAACACATTGGGCCACAGGATGTAATCTCCATCTGCTCTGATAATTAATTAAAACTTTGATGTCATTTTTCAGTGTCCAAATTCTGAATCTGGCTTCTCAAATGTGAACATTTTCTGATTTCTGGCAGTAAACTGAATATCTTTGCATCAGGATTTTCAGATATGAACATCATGTTTTATTGATATATATACACTATACATTAAACAGCTGCAGAAAGACTCAAATAAGTGGCTTCAAGATCAGGGTTTTATCTGAGTGGTGTCTAAATGTAGCGACAGATTAAAGTCTGATGGTTGATAAAGACTCTTGCTGTGATATATTTGAACTTTTTCGTGTCAGACCCCGCAGGAATGAGGAGAGGAAGAGTTGTACAGATGTTCAGCTTTCACACCCTGCTGGATAACAGGCTGAAGCCCAGTGAGACCAGACGAGCATCTGGGCCTCCTGTACACCAGAGATGAATAAACAACAACACTTGTGATGTGAACTTACGTGTCCAGCCTGATTTTCTTGAGAGCCACAGTTTCTCCGGTGACTTTGTTCTTGGCTTTGTAAACCACTCCGTACGTCCCCTCTCCGATCTTTTCCACCTTCTGAAACGTGTCCATGTTGTTGAAATAAGGAGGGAAACAGAGTTTTGTTGTTTGTTTACCGGGTTGGCGGGTCTCTTCTCTTTGTGTGAGAGCTAACTGACGCTCGGCGGCTAAACAAACGGCCGTTAACGAGCAGCACGAGGACAGACATAAAATTAACGGCTCCTCTGGGCCGGGGTGGGGGCACCGGAGCCGGCGGAGGGGTCCTGCCGGAGATACACCGTCACAGGTCGGGGAGAGACGGCTAACCAACGGGGGGAGTTCTGGTCATCTGTCGGTTGATGTGAGGATTAGCGTGGTGGCGGTTCCTAGGTGGGGAAACTCTCAACCAACACAGCGGCGTTTCCCGCGTTAGCCCGGGAGCGCTCGTTTTTGTGTTCCACACTGACCGATTGCCGTTGCCGGGTGGTGTTTCACAGTGTTCGAAGCAGTTCCCCAAAAGCGTCCTCCTTGGGAATATTTGTGTACAACATTTGTGTCAACGAGTAAGAGAAATGTCTTTTTCAAAATGCTATCGTTTGGGTATAAGCTGTCGGTTTTAAAGTCAACAAGTAAAAGTGGAGACGTGGAGTGTTGTTGTATCGGTATCAGAAACAAACCCACCTCACACATCACGTGGTGAGACGGCGTTTTACGTAATAACGTCACAGACGTTATGTGGTGGTGGTGGAAGTGAGTGATTATTGTTATTTCATTTTATTTTATTTTTTATTATTTATTTATTTTGATACGAGATGAGTATTGGAAAGTGTGCAGAGGCAAAATAATTTGCATAATAATAATATCATATCAATTTAAGTTAAATCGATGGCTCAGAATTTTTTAAAAAACTATAATCAACTAAAATTAATCATAATGTATTGCTGCAGGTTAACATCAGACTTTATTGATCCAGCATACCCAGTAGTATGTAAAATGATTATCAGCTGCAACATTAGAGTTACATTACATTACATTAATGCACTGATTAATTATTAATTATTATAATTCAGTTATGTACCATACATTGTTCTGAGAGGGCCATGTTTGATGAATACTTTTACTTTGGGTAGTTAAATACATTTTGTTGCTAGTACAGTACTTTCTCTTAAGTACAATTACTTACAATTTCTTTACCTTTAATAGAGCATTTGTACATTGTGGTATTTCTACTTTTACTCACGTAGGACACACACACACACACACACACACACACACACACACACACACACACACACACATATATATATATATATATATATATAT
>JAOXYL010000100.1:16447406-16481513 GCA_028564955.1 Terapon puta | reverse complement strand
CAGACAGACAGACAGACAGATAGATAGATAGATAGATAGATAGATAGATAGATAGATAGATAGATAGATAGATAGATGAGTGAGGGTTAGGGTCATTTGCAGTAATGTGTCTGCAGAGAAAGTTGCATCCTTGTCAAACTAATCGCATTGTCTCAACAAAGTAATGTTTTTCACTCTTTTTCATTCCAAAACCTCTCTGTTGTTGTAGATCTGTCAGTAATATACGTTGAGCCATGGGTGTGAGCTGCTATACTTAGCACCAAGGCCACCATCACATTATTCATTGTGATAACTGTGCACATGGTCGACTTTACGCACAGAGAAGGTGGGGGTCGCTGGGCGTTTACCACTTAACTCCAATAGTGACGGTCGTGGTGTAGGGCGTGGCACATCAGCAACCACAGAGCAACAGCAAGACACAGGACACTGCGCGGCATGCTGCGCATCACATTGTTTCCATGTATGACTGCACTGACCGTCCTCTCTACAGGCAAGATTCAACACGAAAGAAGGAGAAGGGACAAGAAAATGACCAACAGGAAACTATGACACACAGCTTGATGTTAAATTCGATAAGGACGTATTTAGTGATGAATGACTCCCTAATGCATCTTTTTAAAACAGGCACAGTTGTGTATGCACAAATTGAGATAAGAGGCGAAAAGGAGGAGAACTGACAGACCAGACACAGGGTGGGGCTGGCTGAGGAGCAGGGAGAGAGAGAGAGGACAGAGGAAATGGGTCCAGAGGAAGAGAGGCTGGATATCAGACATGGTGGTGAGAACAGCGTCAGGAAAAATCAATGTGACTCAATGACTCCATTAGGTGTGTTTTCGGTGTCCCTGTGTGCAGATGGGATAGTGCCAGAGACCCCATTAGGACAAAAGGACCCCTATTACACAACATGAATTAAAGATGAGAAGGCAGGGCCCACTGTGGGACGCTTTCCCCACTAATCTACTTTATGTCCAGTGCGGGGATGACTTCTGTCTGACGGGACAGAAAAATCTGGATTCAGTCACATCCACACATCGACCACGCAGACAAAATCTTTAAAGGGAACCGTGTGTACATAACCTTCCTGAGTGTGTGACCTTAGAGAAATGTAGAGAAACTGCATTAGTTGAAAGGAACAGCTGCTGATCCCACTGGGTGCACTCTCGACCCCCTTTTTACAGGACAGTGAATTAACAAATTGATCCAGAGAGCTTTTTGCCAGCTGATGCCCTGGTACAACCTTACAGACAGAGGGTGTTCTTGGATAAATTCACCCCCAACCCTTTTAGTCAAAAAGCAGATTCTTGGAGCTTGAAGGACATTTGTACATTGTCTGAAACATTTGTCTCACTCTTTGTCCTTAAGGTTGGAGGAAGAATCCCAGAAGAGGGCAGACGCTGAGAATAACCTGGTTGCCTTCCGCAAGGTAAACCCTCGCTCATTGGACCACAATTACCATATTGGTTACAGTGTCCTCAGGCTGAGATCGCAGACAGGTCAAAATGGACAGCTTCAGAGCATATCAGTCATGACCCAGGGCAGATGTCTAAAATTGATCTAGACTACTGCACAGGAAAAGGACTTTTTTTAGCTAAGGCAATTCTCTAATGAAGTGTTTTAACCTCAAGGTTGTAAATGATTTAAACAGATGGAACAATTACAAATGTTTTCCATTTTGGGCATTATATTAACATTAATCTGGAGTTCATATATTTAAGCATTCTAAAAAAGTCTTTCCTTTCATTCACAACTCATAATATTTCTTTCCACTAAAAGTTACCCATTTTCTTACAACCTTAAAATAGACAGAATTCTTTTTTTTTTTCAAATATAACGTATTCCGATAATCATTTGTGCATACTGAAATGTGATCTCAGAGGTACTGTAATATAATCTCAATACAAAGTATGTTAATAGTGATGTTATATGTGAACACTGGATGACATGCTACATTTGTGTTATAAAAACTAGGATGTGGATGATGCCACATTGTCCCGTCTGGAGCTGGAGAGGAAGATTGAGTCTCTGATGGATGAGATTGAATTCCTCAAGAAGCTCCATGATGAGGTAAGTGATGCTTCCTCCTCTGCACTTTTCCATCGTATGCATGAAAACATCCTTTTCTCAGCAACCACCAAAAAATGTTTTTTAGAGACCTGTAAAGGTAACACTCAAATATGGTATGCACAGCATATATCCCGAAGCTTCTTTGTGGTAACTTATTAATCAACTGATTGCAGACATTTGACATCCAATGATCATCCTGTGATTAACAGACCAATAATACAAGAGAAGCTATGGAGGCTAAACGTATGTCCTGCAGAAGTTTCAATGATTAAGATTATTTGGTGCTAACACATGTTTTCAGTGTGTGTTACTTTTAGCAATATGAAATTCTACTCTTATTTCTTTTATCTGGAAATATTATATAAAAAATTGCTGTGGAGTTCTGTATTTGAGAGTCCTTGAGAGCATGAAATAATAAAACACAAAACAAAATTTACTGCCAAATTTGTACAGTATTTTTTCATTTTTTACTAACACCTTGGTATTATCAGGAGATCCAGGAAGTCCAAGTGAGTGTCCAGACCCAGCAGCTAAAGATGGAGGTGGACAGCAGCGCCCGGCCTGACCTGACTGGTGCTCTGAGGGACATTAGGGCCCAGTATGAGACTATTGCTCTGAAGAACATGCAGGAATCTGAGGATTGGTACAAATCCAAGGTAGGCAGACGGATGGTACTTGAAGGTCACACTTGAACAAACAAACACACATTCATTCTTGTGTGCCTTCATTTTTCTTCCTGCAGTTTGCTGATCTGACCGAGTCTGCAAAGCGCAACAATGATTCTCTGAGGCAGGCCAAGCAGGAGGCCAATGAGTCCAGGAGGCAGATTCAGTCTCTCAACTGTGAAATTGATGCACTGAAGAACACTGTGAGACCACCTTTCATTTGTCTACATGCATCTAAAGTTTATCATTATACACATTACGCCTGTGCCAACGTATGTGCCTACTGTGTTTTTCAGAACGAAGCTCTGCTGAGGCAGATGCGTGAGATGGAGGACCAGTTCGGCAATGAGATTGGCAACTACCAGGACAATGTGAGCAGGCTGGAGGATGAGATCCGCCACCTGAAGGAAGAGATGGCTCGTCACCTGCGGGAGTACCAGGACCTCCTCAATGTCAAAATGGCTCTTGACATTGAGATTGCTACTTACCGTAAGCTGCTGGAGGGCGAGGAGAGCAGGTGAGGGAGAACATACAGATCTCAGATCCAAATGATTTGCTGTTACAAATTCTTAAATAGTCTAGTCTTCAATCAACGTCAGTTACACACTTACACACTATTAACTTTATATTCCCTTTTAAGGATTACTGTACCCGTCCTCAATCTTGGCATGAGCAATCATTTTGGTGACCGAGGTAAGCTCCAGTTTTCTAAAATCAAATATAATATCATGAAAGTCTTGGGGATCTCCTTCACTATGGTGAAGTGAGAGGAGCCACTGGTTCTGGAAGTGATTTCCCTTTATGTATTTCCATTTGAAATTTTCCTTGAGGTAATATATAATGTAATTTAATGTAATAATAATGTAATGTAAAAATGAATATGTAACTTAACACAGAAATGTGGTACTCTTCTGGGTCCCGTAACACTGACCAATGAGAAACATCAATCAGATTTTTTTGTACAGAAACTGGAGCCCCTGAAAAAGCTCATCCCACTTTGCACAGTTTGTCACTGATCAGTCACAACTCTGATTAATTCAAACTTTAAAATGAATCTTAAAAATGTAAAAACTTCAATTGTGAATGCAAATGTATCTGAATATAGAAAACTTAGCAGTGCTGTCCTCTGACTTTTTACAGACTATGAACATACTCCTGATACAAGTAAGAGGACTGTGGTGATAAAAACAGTTGAGACTAGAGATGGAGAGGTAAGATGGCTTTTTTATATATTCATTTCTATAGTTCATATCTGATTTTTTCACTTCTGCACACCTGCCAATAGAACCAATAGTACTTTATTTCTATTTTTATGTATTTCTATGTATGTTCTATTTTATATTTAAATATCTTATTATTTTAGTGTCTTATCTTGCTATTGTTCTCTTGTGGTTGTGAGATTTTCCTTTATATTTTTTGAGCATTACTGGAAGGAGCCAGCAGTTTAAGAATTCATTGCCAGCCAGTGCCTCCTGTAATCGTTGTGCATGTGACAAAAACAGATCATCACATTTTGAACCACCATATATCATTTAATATATCAGAGTGAATGTGAACAAATCTATGTGTTTTCCATCAGGTGGTGAAGGAATCCCGGAGGGAGAAGGAGAGAGACTCAGCCCGAACTGACAAGGATGACAAAGACGAGTAGATAAAAGGCGATTCCAAAATGTGAAGGCTAGAACCACGAGAGAAAGAAAAAAATACATTAAAAAGAAGAAAAAACAAGAAAAAAGCAAACAACTCTGATCTATATAGTCCTCCTTCCCTCTAGTCACGTGATTTATTGTCTAGCTAATAGTCTTTCAGCATAGGTGCAATGAATGAACCCCTTTAGACAGCGTCACTTTGGTGCTATTTAAGCCACCCGACTTTTGCTAAACACTTTTGTCATTTGTAGGGCTAAGCAAAACCACTTTATTAACGTACCACTTGAGGCCTTGATTTACAGTGCAATCCCGTGGAACCCTTAGACGACCACACGTTTGTAGCAGAGGGTTAAATCACAGGCTAATCTCCAACTATAGGACTTTTAGGTGCAGAACTTTAGCAGTTTGTGTCATAGATATGACTCACTAACAAAACTTCAAGACACTGCCCTTTGGTCAGACAGAGAAAAAAAATTAAGCTACCTGCATTTGTTTTCAATGCTTTGCTATCCTCTTACTGTGCAAACCAACAAATCAACAAACATGTGGATCATTCATAAACATGTTACATACAGGAATGTAAGACACTGAAAATACGAAAGTCACCAACTGAAAAGACTCGCTGAATGTGCTTCGCCATGCTGTGTGTATCTGGTGCGACTGATGAATGAACATGTAAGTGCAAATAAACTTAATTGGAGCAAATCTGTGTTGTCTGGCCATATAATTATGACTGTACCATAAGGGGCTTTTTTGATATACTTTTCTATGTGCATTGTTTTCTTCAAACAAATCTCTCCTGATTGTGAAGACTATGGGCAATCAACATTTTGTATTTGAACAAATGATGCAAAGTATGAAGGGGAAACATTGTAAATATGTCAGCTGCTTTTGACCAAAAGGTGAAAAAAACTTTACTTCTTACTGTCTTTAATACACACACTATGTCTAAACTGTAACTTTCAGTCAGAAATGTAAAGCAGGATATATTTGCTTGATAAAAAATTACAG
Source organism: Terapon puta (assembly GCA_028564955.1). Classification (NCBI taxonomy): domain Eukaryota; kingdom Metazoa; phylum Chordata; class Actinopteri; order Centrarchiformes; family Terapontidae; genus Terapon; species Terapon puta. The sequence continues at coordinate 16,476,124 of JAOXYL010000100.1, read as the reverse complement.
GGGCATAGCACAAAATGGACCCTGTACATTGACCTGGTTATTTATTCTAGTATTTTTGTGACCCTCCTTATGTGAGGGCCCTGTATATTCCTTGGCCCCCTCATCCTACGCCCCTGCATGATATTCTCGTTCCCAAATAGATCATGTATTTAATACTGTGAGCCTAAATTAGAAAATAGACAGTACAGTACCTTCACATTGCTTCTCTTCCCTTTGGCATTGTACATGCCTGGATTCTTATTTAGTTTGTTCGTCCGACAGATTTCAGTGTGTTTGAAGAAAGACCGTAAACTAATATAAAGTCTTGCAGCAGGGGAGAACATGCCTTATGAATTTATTATTACCCGGTATTTGTTTCTCAGGTGACACTGTATTTGAAACTGCAGACATATTCCACGCCGTTGTCACAGTCAGCCACATGCAAACATCAGAAACGAAAAAGCCTATGTCCACTATCTCAATCTACCACAGCCACATTATGGTTATTATCGGTTAGGTTGAACTGGGTGTTTCGGGGAGGTTGAAGGCGCTGCCTGAAATACCAAACTCAGGGCTAAAACGTATCCAGTGACGACATTCTACATCCGGTGTGCGAGTGTATTGGCGCGAGACTCGGCGGTGCTGTCAGGTGAGTAAGACAACAAACAGACTTAAAACGTCTTCATACCGATAGAAAACCTCCAAACTTTACCTACCAGCAGTCACTGAACCGCGCGTCGCGAGGGAAACTATATTAAAACCCTCTTGTGCGTCAGCAAATGTTTTTCATTCATTATTTTTATTATTTTAATGACGCGAGTCGTCGCGCGGTGAGGCTGCTGTGAGCTGAAGCTACCTGCAACATGAGCGACGTGTCTGATCGTGTCCGTGTTTAAGGGGTCTACCTTATGACAACAGTGAGCAACTTTAAAGTTCGTGTTAGATTAAATCAATTAATAATTTACTTGAACAGAGGTGGATGTGTCCCTCCTCCTCTACAGGTGACAGGTGAGCCTGATCACCATGTCCTTACCAGATATTGATATGTTGATTATATTCGCACACACACACTTGACTGACCTTTTGTCTTTCAGGCTGTCTGATGGTATTTGGAGTCATTCAGGATGAACTGCGAGCTGTTGGCAACCTGCAGCGCCCTTGGCTACCTGGAGGGAGACACCTATCACAAGGAGTCTGATTGCTTAGGTGAGTGTTTTTATTTACGTATTTAGTTATAATTATAAGTGATGTTCTCACATCATCAAAGGAAAAGGTAATATACTGATTTACAGAAGATAATTTCCTTCTCCTTTAACTGTTCTCTCTCTGTATTGCAGAAAGCGTGAAAGATCTCATCAGGTATTTACGCCACGAAGATGACAGCCGAGACATCCGGCAGCAGCTGGGTGCAAGCCAGATTGTGCAGAATGACCTGCTACCTATCATCATTCAGCACGGACAAGACAAGGCCTTATTTGATGCCTGCATCAGGTAGAAATCTGAGAGGAAATATTATATATTGTCATTAAATTTACACAGAAATGAGCCGTTTTCCTATTTTAAGTTGTGTTTAAAAAGCTTTAGAAGTTGTGGTATAAGAAAACTGTTGCTCTTGTGTTTCTCAGACTCATGGTCAACCTTACCCAGCCTGCCATGCTTTGCTTTGGTAAAGTCCCCGACGACCCTGTGTTCAGACATCACTTTTTAGAAGTGACATCTCATTTACAAGCCTATAAAGAGGTATTGTGATGTCATTATAGCAATTACCTTTTTTTTATTTCACATTTTAATGTATAATGATACTGATTTAAAAACATGATGTAAAAATGAACATTTAGAAAGGGCTTTGTCATAATGAATACTTTGTGTCTTCTGCTTTTATCCAGGCTTTTGCAAGTGAGAGGGTGTTTGGCATTTTAAGTGAGATTTTATACAACCTTTTACAACTGGTGAGTGTTTCATTTGTCAAACAACCAAACAGAAACAGATTGTATTGTTCTCTTACATCAGTAAAATGGTTCATACATTTCTTCCTGTGTGTCCCTTCTCACTGTCCTCTCTTTCAGGACTGGGAGCAGCGACAGGAGGAAGATAACCTGCTTATAGAGAGGATCCTGCTGCTAGTCAGGAATATGCTTCACGTTCCTGCGGACCCCTGTGAGGAGAAGGTCTGACTTTTAGCACGAAAACCAACATGATCGTATGAGAATCCAAATTAAATCTGTCCTATATCTCATCATAAAGGTGTCCTCACCTTTTACCCTCTGTTTTACCTGAACTTATTTCCTAATTTCTGTCTTTCTTGTAGAAAGTGGATGATGATGCCAGCGTGCATGATAGGCTGCTGTGGGCCATTCACATGAGCGGTTTCGATGATCTGGTCAAGTTCCTGGCGTCGGCCCAGAGCGAGCAGCAATGGAGCATGCATGTGTTGGAAATAATCTCTCTCATGTTTAGAGACCAGGTTAGCTTGAAGATCCTTCAAGGTAGACATACACACACACACACACAGATATCCTTCCATACTATGTTTGAGCCCCTCTTCTTTCACTACAGACGCCGGAAGCTTTGGTGAGTGCCGGTCATGCTCGTTCAACAGAAGAGAAGCAGAGAGATGCTCAGGAGCTGGAGGCGCTGAGGCAGAGGGAAAATGCAGAAAAACGCTCTCGCACATTTCAAAGAGGAACCAGGTACAACTGAACAGATAGAAAGTCATGAACGGCTTCAGTACAGCTATTTACAGTTTTATACTGAGCCTCTGAAATATATAATGCAACTAAAAAATGGTTATGTGTGTTCTGTTCTGTCTCTGTGTGTTAATGTTTTTCTTTAAGACACTCTCGTTTTGGAGGATCTTTCGTCGTTCAAGGCCTTAAATCAATTGGGGACAAAGATGTGATTTACCACAGAAATCTTCATAATGTGAGTAAAGATGTCTGCTCGAAATGTAAAGGTAATCACACATGGAACTTTTTTTAAAAGAATCTCCTCTTCTTTTTTTCTATCCTAGTTTAAAAATTATAGTCATGACACAGGCAAAGCAGTGAGACGTGTTCCCAAGAGGAATCGACAGGCTCAGGAATGCAGAGACAAACGGCGTTCAGCCTTAAATGTCCGGCTCTTCCTGCGGGAGTTTTGCGTGGACTTCTTGGAGAACTGCTACAATCGGCTCATGTACCTTGTCAAGGTCATCTTCTTTTTTCATGCCATAGACTCTCAAACCCAGCACAACAATGGCCCCCTCTTGACTCTGTTTAATGCCACAAAATCACATCATCAAAAGCATTATCTTTATGAATTCTTTCTCTTCAGGACAGGTTTTATTAAGAATATCCAACACAAACATTCCCAACACTTTGTGTCTCCTTTTATAGGAAAGACTAATTCGAGAGCAAACTCAGGAGCATGACGAGACGTACTACCTGTGGGCGCTCAGCTTCTTCATGGCTTTCAACCGTGGCAACGGATTCCGTGCTGACTTGGTTTCTGAGACCATGTCCATCCGTGCTTTCCATTTTATCGAGCGCAACATCACCAACTACTATGAGATGATGCTCACGGACCGCAAAGAGGCCACATCCTGGTCGCGCAGGTTGGTGGATTACTTGGAGACTGGTTTATATGAAAATGTCATCTGTGTGTTGATCCCAGGCTGATTTCTCCTGTTCTGTCTAGGATGCACCTGGCACTAAAGGCATATCAGGAGCTACTGCTAACTGTGAATGAGATGGACCGCTCGCAGGATGAGAGCATCCGTCAGAGTTCCAGTGTTATTAAAAGTAAGATGTTAATAGCTCTTGTTCAGACATAGTACTCGTTTGATCATAGTCTTTTCTTAAGGTAGTATATGGATATATTATATAACAGTAACAGTATTTAGTTTTAAATCTTGCTTTAAGTTTGAACTATGCATGTAAGCTTGTTGCTTGTTGTTTCATCTATTTACCTTCACTTTCCAGGCAACATATTTTACTTGATGGAGTACAGGGAGATTTTCCTGACCTTGCTGAGGAAGTTTGATGAAACCAGGCAGCCTCACTCCTACCTTCAAGACTTGGTGGAGTCGACTCATCTCTTTTTGCGCATGTTAGAACGTTTCTGCAAAGGCCGCAAAAACCTAATGGTCCAGGTAAGTGCTTGTGCTGAATTTGTAGTGTCGATATTTGTATTTATTATGTTATTCAAGCCTCCTTTCTGCCTCCTTACTTTCCTTTTGTTCTCTTTTCCTTTTTTAATTCATTTCTTTTTATTTTTTTATCCAAAAAAGGAATGTTACTGTTATTGTATGTAATTTCTTAACATGCAAAAATGCAATATCTTAAAATGCAATACAATAAATTGTAGTCTGTGAGTGAGTGAAATTTCATTATTGCTCCACTGTTAATTCTGCAGAGGAAGAGGGTGAAGCGGAAAAAGTCTCGAGGTGAGAAAAAGTCCTCTGCTCCAGAAACTACTCCGGAGGCCTTGGTAGAGACTTGGAAGATTGTGGAAGAAGAGCTGAGGGCCTCTGGGTTTCAGGTCAGTGTGACACTCAACCTCAAGGGGGAGCAGAGACAATATATTGTAGAGGCAACAACATTTGGGTTTAAATAGCTTTTCTAAAGTTGCACAGTAAGAATGGTCTCTAACCAACACCAAATCCCTGCTCTCATCTCTGTGTGCAGCTCTCAGAGTCTTTAACTGAAAGCATTGTGCCATTTGATGCCACATCTGAAATTCCACTTGAGGAGCAGCGAACTGAGGCCATGGTGCGGGTCCAGGATGCTCTGCTGGTTCGAATGGGACCAGAAGCGCTGGGGCTGCTGCGTGCTGCCAGGTCAGCGTGATTCAACACACCTTCAGTCCCTCAGACTTTTTTCATTTACAAGCATTTAAATATTTATCCCCTTCTTGTTGTAATCAGGGAGGTATGGCCGGAGGGGGATGTCTTTGGCTCAGCTGATGTGGAGCCTGAAGAGGAACTGGAACTTCTCAAGCAGATCCTGAATGCCAACCTGCCAAGTAAGGTTTTGCATTGTTAGTGTTTTTTGTTTTTTTTTTTACCTGACCCTTTGTATCACAGCATCTTTGCAGTATTCAAACCTTGTCTTTTACTTTCAGGGTCATCTCCTCCCGAGCCTGCAGTAGAGGATGAGGATGATGCAGCAGAGTTGGAAGAGGAAGAGCTGGAGTCCGTCCAGGTTTCTGAAAAGGAGTTCAACTTCCTAGACTTTATCAAGAGGTGAAGAAAACGGTTATAATGACATGCCGCTGCATACCAGATAGTCCTTTTTGACCTTACCAATGAGGCATGTTTCCCTTCTGTTAACCCCTCACAGGTTTGCCAGCCCCAATATTGTGCGTCCATACCTCCTCTTATTAAAATCTTATTCAAAAAATGCGCCTCATACAAACCACTGCATCGCTCGAATGCTGCACCGCCTGGCTGTTGACCTCAAAATGGATGCCCTGCTTTTCCAGCTGTCAGTCTTCAATATTTTCAACAAGATCCTGAGCGATCCTGCCGCAGCTGCTTACCAGGTACAGCAAAGACACGAGAAAAACCATTAGAGCAAGCTTTTAGTGATATAAGGTCAACTGTAGATCAGACTCCAGAGCTTACCTTTTATTCCGTCCTTCAAAGGAGCTGGTGACCTTTGCCAAGTTTTTGCTGAACCATTTCTTTAAACTGGCGGCACAAAACAACAAGGCATATGTTGAACTGCTGTTCTGGAAAAATGTGGGGGCTGTACGGGAGATGACCGAAGGCTACAGCAAGGACAGGTTTGTGCTCTGTTTACTATTGGTCTAAAAAAGCTGACATGTAAAGCCAAGTTACAGGTGTTTGTGAAATTGTATTCTTATTGTCTTTTATAAAACATGGTATTTACATTCATTACAAAATGTATTGGCTTATGCAATTTGAAATATTCCATCACCTTCTCCCAAATATGTTAGTGTGGAAAAGAAACCAACATGGACTGAAGAGGAAGAAGAAGAGTTACGTAACCTCTACGAGGAGCACCGTCATTCTGAAGGTCTTCTTTCTTTTTGTTTGTTGTATTATCAATTATAAGTCAGAGTTGTGCATGATGAACTAAGGTCAGGATGTTGTCTTTGACTGCTTCTTGTGTTTAGTGCCTGATATAGTGGAGACTCTGCTGCCGTTACTCAGCAACAACACTCGCACTCGGCGCCAGGTGGTGACGCAGCTGGTACATATGGGTCTGGTGGACAGTGCTAAAGATCTGAAGAAACAGAAGTATGTATTGCGGACAGAATGAGAAAATGCTGCAGTGAGGAATGTATTATAATATATATGTTGGTTTATTTTTACAAAAGGAAAGGTACCCGGATTGTCCTTTGGACTGAGGAGCAGGAGCAGGAGTTGGAGATGCTCTTTGAGGAGTTCAAAGACTCTGATGGTACTTGACACCATATTTAGGAAAATGAGGCTGCAGCCTTTCACCAGGAACAAATTGTGGTTTGCGCAGTGACTCTTGAGTGATAAATCTGTATTTTCACAGATGTTCTGGGTAACATCCTGAAGAAGATCACAGCCAAGCGGTCCCGTGCACGTGTGGTGGACAAGCTGCTAAGTATGGGCTTGGTAACTGAGAGACGAGAACTTTATAAGAAGAGGAGTCGTGGTGCCCGAGGGAAGAGCTCTGGAAAGGGAATGGTAAAGTTCACTTAGACTTTTTTTCATTTTGACTTTTTTTCTATATGCATCTAATTGATGATAGGAAAATGCAGACAATTATCCATCTGATACGAAAAAAAGTCAATATCATCAAAAATAACTAATTTATAGTTTGAGATAATAATGACAATAAAGGTCACTCTTTGTTTGCCGCAGACTGAAGAAGAGTTCCTAGACGGACTAACCCAAGGTTTCCCAGATGAACCTGTGGATGGAGATGATGAAGATGAGAGAGAGGACGAATCTGAAGAGAGTGAGGAAGATGAGGAGCAAAACAGGGAAAACTCACTAAATGGAGGAAGGAGGAGCCATGGTCTGCTTTCCCCTGTGGAAAGGAGGGCTGACTTAGGAGCCATGGTGTCCACTCTGCAACTGGAAGGTGAGACAAAGACAGACTGCCCTTGCTTCCCATAATCGGATGGAGATGGTGAACATAATTAACAAGATAATATTAGACACTATTTATAGATTAAATGCCATTTTTCAGCTTCTTTTTGGTGAACAGCTTCAAAGAAATCCAGATGAATTGTGTCTGTTAAATCCTTGTTTGAAAAGATATATTATTGAAACTGCAAGAATAAAATATTCTTCCCTGGTGTGCTGTTTATTGTTTCTTGATAACAGGCATGTCTGGACCCATGTTGTGGCTACAAAACTGTCTAAACAGAACAGCAGGAGACCGGGAGGAAGATGGTAACTCTCAAACAAAAACAAAATCAGTGATTAAATGTCTTTTTTTACTCAAAGTGACTTTAATGCTCAAGAAAGTTACAGTATGTGTGAAAAAAACATTTTGTATTTAGTGCTGCTAATGAAATAGTTGTGGTCCATTCATCAGGTCTGTCCCAGGCTGTGCCACTTGTTCCTCTGACAGAGGAAAACGAAGAAGCCATGGAGAACAAGAACTTCCGAAAGCTGTTGCGCAAACTGGGAATACGAGCCCCTGCAAATGAACAGGTGTGTATTTTTGTGTCTGAGTCAGTCTTTTCACCTTATTGTAATCGTGGTAGCTTAATTTGTGGTTTAAAAAAAAAAATTATGGTAAAATACTAGACAGCTGACACACTAACTGGGGTTATTTTCCACTGTTCTGTAACCAGGAAACCTTTTGGAGGATCCCAGAAAAGATCAGCGCAGCCCAGCTCCGGAGTGCAGCTGCAGCTCTTAGTACAGCAGAGGAAGAACCTAAAGGAGACCAGGAGCAGGACGGCTCCAAGAGTCCGACGAGAGAATCTCAGCAGGAGGACGAGCAGCAGGAGGAGGAGGAGGAGGAGGTCTCAGGTGAACAAAGAGCTCAGGCTCTGAGAGCTCTGCTGCTCTCACGCAAAAGGAAACACCTCACCGCTGAGCACCCAGGTACAAAACCAGAAGGTGAATATCACATGTAATGCTCACATTCCTTTGTTATGTTAAAAATATAATTAATTTTCTTTAGGACCAAGACAGGAAGCCTCAGCCATGCTGACTATAACCAGTGGGACCTTTTTAGTTGTTGCTGAAACGTTTATGATGCATTTTTAAGTCAGTTAAACCTGTTTGCTTACATTTACTGTTAATCAGAGATGAGTAAGGAATTAAAGATGTCTTTGTTCACATTTAACAATAAGTTTTTAATTCCTGGCAGATTTCAGTCCCATCGAGGATACAGGGAGCACCACTAAAAGGTAAGGAACTGCCCTTTGTTTTTGTTAATCCGTTGAGCCAAACCACAGCAGAGGAATGTCTATTTTTACTTCTAAACACTCATTATTCTCAATCTATTCCTGTACACATCAGATCCCAGGAGAAGCTGTCAACTAAAAGAAGCAGAAGCAGAGTGTTGGAGGATGATGATGATCAGAACGGTATTTTACTGTTGGAAATCAAATAAATGTTACAGTCAGAATGTGTTTAATCACAACTGAAATGCATTATATTGACTCAAACCTGCTCATGTTGTTGTCTTTGCAGAGGAGGATTCCACCACTGCAGTGGATATGGAAACCAACGGTGATGCAGATTCAGACAGGGAGGATATCTCTGTGCCTGTGAAGCGTCGACGGAAGATGGTCTTAATTGATGAAGAGGAAGATGAGGATTAGGGACTTCCTTTAATGGACTGTAAAAACTGCAGACAGGGGAAAGATAAAAAGTGATTGTAGCCCTCAAGAGGTCTGCAGTCCAGACAGTGGAGGCTCTGATAATGGAAACAACACAAAGAAATTGGCCCTTAGACCTGCCCCTGTGGATACGTAGTTCCTATTAAGCAATTTCATTCTGTCATCTCTTGGGTGAGAAATGGATTTGTGCCTCTATGTAGTTATGTTTAAGTTCTGCCTGTTTTCTATTATGTTTGAAATTTTCTCTCAACTTTCTCCACATGGACATCGTATACCGCTGTCTTTGCATCACAGAACTTTGTTCATCACCCAGAAGTTTATCTGTGCTCTGAAAGCTGTTGTTGAATTCTCTGGTTTTGTTTATCTGTTTAAATACTTCTGTACTTTTTTGTAATTGCCAATGTTTTCTTTGAATGTAACAGAAAAATTCACGCTTACTTATTAATAATAAAAGAAGCACCGTTGTCAAAATAGTGGTTATCTGGCAGCTGTTGTTTTGTCCCCTTTTTGCACTGCATCATTTGAAACACTAGAGGGCACATAAATGCTGAACTGTTATTTTTGTGAATCAGTTTGAAGAGTTATTTGAATATGTAAACTTGCATCTGAGCTTAATATATTACAGATGCCCATTTTAAAGTTGAGATTTTGAAAAAAGACTTAGTGTTGTTCCTCAGCTGCAAGTGAGGACGAGCTCACGGAAAACTGACCAATCAAAATTTCAGTATGCTTACACTTCTGCAACAAATACCTTGACTGAGCTTTCTTCGACACAGGGGCCCTGAATCCTTTATGTCTACAATCGCCGCCTGTAGTCATCTATGTTTTGCAGCTGTGTCAGAGGTGGTCTCTTGTCCTTACATCTGGACCATGTTAGTAACTTCCTGTCGCAGCATCTGCTCTGCCCCCATCCCACGGAGCCAGAGGCAGACCTGACAGTACACAGATACTGCTGTGGGTTAAGCATGTGAGCACAATGCTGGGTGCATGAAGACAACAGGTTAAACATGAATCGTCTCCCCTGCTTCACAGAAAGGCCTCATGTGAATGCATGCATCAACTTAAACCGGGCTGACAGTCTGTATATTAAAGGATGACTCATTGTTTTGTAACCAGAACATAAAAGCAATGCCTGGGGGCTGTATTGCATAAATGTTAGTAACAGATGCGTTATACAGTCACTAAATCTTTCAGACTTTCAGTAAATACAAATAAGAGCTTGTTTGTGAAAATTAAGACCTTACTTGTCATTTAAAAGCTACAGAAAGTGATGCAAATCATCTGTCAGTGTTGACTCATTCTCCTCAGCAATTACGTGTTTAGGTTTTAACAAGTCAAATATATTAGACATTGAAAGTGTGTGTTTTGTACAAATGTGTAAGTAAAACTATTTCAAGTATATCTAAACCTCAGAAATCGGAACAGAGGTTGTACTTTATAAGGCCTGATCCTCCCACTGTAGGCCACCTTAGGGCACAATACAGTGCTTAGGTAAATTCTCATAGAAATGTACTTGTCTGTTCAGTTTGAGGGGGTGGAGTAAAAAACTACCTGACATGTTTGTCACATCATTTCTTTTCCCCAGCACAAATTTCGGTTATACTGTAACTGAGCCTCCTGTTGCAACACAACAAGAGGCACATTGCCATTAACTTAGTTTTAGTTTTCTTCACCAGGATGAGCACAAGAATGGCTCACTTGCACACACTTAACCACACTTAATCAAAAATGTATTCTGTTTTCGGCAGTATAGCCAAACATTTGTCTTCCTCCTGGATATGCAGCGAAAGGCCTTATGTAGAATAATGTGCCAATAAATTATCATGTTAGTTGCAGGCTGCAGAATGTAAATGCCATTTTCCAGTAATAATCTGTAATCTTCAGGATCTGTTGAGTCAAACCTGACTGAGCAGATCATAAAAGGAGCTCTGTGTGTAAATATGGACTGCGAACACCCTGGAGATGGTAAACAACAAACACCTGTGGGTATAGTTGTTGAGCTGTCACTGCGGTGACCATGCAGTCTATGGTCGTGGCTATAAATAAATAAAACCCTGTCACACCACCGCCTGCTCCTCCGGCAGACCCTGCAGTGAGAATGAAGTGCTCCCACAGTCTGAGGGCCCACAGCTGTAGCTCATTCCCTCTGCATGTACCAACACAATCCACAGGGTCCTTTGTCACCAGTTGTTGCTCTCTAGACGCCACAAATTCCCAAACCTCTTCAGCGTGTAACCGTATGAATACCAAACGGAGGAGAGAATGACTAAACCTGAAACATTTACAACATGTCTGCCTTCACACTGGTCACTGTCTAAACACATGGAGCTCATTATAAGCTGAGTGGAGACAATCATGTCTGTATCACTCTCTATAAAGGCACACTTAAAAAAGAGGTTTAAATTAGCATCTATAAATGATTAAAGAGGACAGCTTTGGCGTTGTCCCTCATCAAGAGTCTAGTTACCATTAGAGGACAATAAGTGTCATCCAGTTTGCAGTTTCATGTAAATAAATGATTAGTATGTTTAAGAAGAGTAATGAGGCAACAGTCAAATGTTAATAAGTCAATCATGATGAGTTTTAATTGTTTGTTTTAAATGTGTGCTAAGACTCTCCAGAGAGCAGTGCTGATACTGAGTGAACGGCACTTGGATTACAAAATTGGCTTAATTGCAATAATTCACTTTGTGTCTTTATGTTATAATAACTTGACTCAGTTACTCCATAGCACTTTTCCAGTCAGTCAGACCTTTTTGAATGATTTTCCTGGTAAACTTAACATCCACAGTAACAAGAGTGTCCAAACCGTTGGCCTCCTCCAGGGCTAAATACCAGCCAGACCCAACCTGGCAACCCAAAATGACCTCTTATCGGTTTAAACAGTGTTAGTAAGTGAATAATTAGGAATTCCAGCTTATAAAACCTCTTATAAAAGGTGTCTTACGAGAAAGTGGAACAGCAGCAAGTTGGCACAATAGATAATCCATCAAATGTGTCCACCACAAGCAGTCTATAGTCCACCATCATAATCCTCTGAAGAACAAAGTCATCATATTCCTTTCAGCATCTGCTCTTCACACCACTGAATTATTATCTTACTTATTTTTATTGTTATAATAGTTTGCTTATATAAGTGTACACATAATTTCAGTATATAAAAACTTAATATCTATTTATACTTATACATACTAGTTTAATGTGTATGTTTACGATGTGGAGTTGCTCTACTTGTTTTCACTGTGGAGGCCTCGTGATAATGTGGGTCAGCACTATTCTCAGATGGGGGCGACACACACACCAAAGAAAGTGACAAAGTTTGGCATAAAAGTACAGCTGTGACTGCTTTTGGCTCATTACTATTCACCCCATGTGCTAACCTAATAATTCAAAGTAAGCGCTTGTTAATTTAAAGTTTGTGGAGGAACTCAGGTACCTCCAGCTGGCCGACCCCCCTCACCCCCTCCTCCTTGGCTCCCCCCTCCCTCCAACGGACCAACCGACACTGGATGGAGATAGGGAGGGAAAAAAACTCCTTTTGTTTTTTAAGTCCCCCTTTTTTTACTCGAGAGGAGGGAAGAGGAGAAAGGAGAGAGGGGAGGCGTGTGTTAAGATTTTCCAGAGAGGTGGAAGTGTTTTTCTTTTTTTTTCACCGACGGGAACTGGAGCGGTCAGTCGAGAGGCAGAGTCCCCGGACAGAGAGCGCCTCTCCGGGCAGAGAGAGCGGAAACCAGCCCGCTCACCAGCCCTCCGCGGTCAGCCTAAGCCTGTTTTGTTTTAAACTTTTGCATGAGGAAACAACAAAAAAACGATGCTATTGTTGTCGTTTTAGTTCAGCCTGTGAGTTTGAAAAGGGAAAAAAAAGAGCTCAGGGAAAAGTTGGGAGAAAACCGGTTTTCCCTGGTACCCTGCCGCCGCTTTGTGTGTGTGAATGGTGCGGTGTTTTTCCTGTTTGACAGGGCCGATTGTCAGGGAGAAGTTCACCTCACCGCCGCCGAACAGCCAGGCTCATCGGTAAGTCTTTAACACCACTTTCACAGACAGAAACAGCATTTCTAAGCACACCTCGGGTTTACTCTCCGCCTTGAACTATCGCGAGTTCGTTTGTTAGTTGTTTTGTTTGTCAGTTGAAACGATGGCTGCACACGTCACAACCGATCATGATCGATTATTGCTGATTCGGCCTCTGATCGGAGCCAAACTCAGCAGCTGGAAATGTTTGGAGTAACACGTAGCAAGCCTGGCAGCCTCCATGGCTGCTCCCTGAGCCTCACACACCACAGTGCAACTTTTGAGCCGCAATGGTCCAGGATGATAGAGGCTGCAGTGGTGTGCACTGATCCAAACCTTTAGACCAGAGCCCCCTCCCAATTAGTACTTCAGTTGTATTAAGTTGTGTAAGTGGAAGGTGGTAAGTAGCCTGCTGCTTTTTGTGATTTGTGTAATTGAAATCCACTCATATGCTGTGTAAACTCCACAGGTTGACTCTGAGTGTCTTTACTTGAGCTTCACTATATGGAAATGTCTCTTTACGCCCCCACGTAGCGTGCAAAGCGCCCTGCGGTTCTGCTGGGTGACCCGGGGTGGGAGCGCCTCTTGGCTTTTTGGGTGATGACAGCCTGAAGGTCCTGTCTTTAGGGGAGTGCAGTCTGTAGTTACATCCCCTCAGCTCACTGCAACCCCTACCCCCCAATCTACTTGACCTACTCTGTCGGCCTGCACCAGATGGTTTTGCTCCCTTTTTTTTTTTTTTTTGAAAAAGAAAAGCAGAGAGGAAGCCCTACCCTTGAGCTGCATGAAGAACAGGGTTTGATGAAAGTTAGACAGCACATGTTTCGCAACTGCACCTTTTAATTAGCATGGACGCCAAGGTCTCATTTGTTTGTCTTGTCTTTGTCATTAGAGTACGCAGACACCACACCACGCTGGGTTCTCTATTCTTAACACACATAACGAAGTGAAACAAAATCAAACTACTGGACAGCAAACTTGATTTAAAACCCTTCAAGCATCTTTCAGAGGATTTTTGTTGGGGAGCGAGAGTGTGTTTTGCACAGTCAGAGCGGCTGACCAACACAGCAAAAGAGGAATTCCCATTTTATGAGGACAAGCTTTAATTTGAAGTTTGGGTAATTACTGTGTTTGAAACTGCTTTCTTCTTTAAACACAAGCAGCCTTTTTTCCCTCCTCAGAACAAGGCCATAGGCAAAGGTATATATTCTTCTAATTAAGGCGTTGGTTGGCTGGCTTTGTCTATATCTACAGTCCCAACTTGTATGAGATGGCGTATTGTAAAGTAAAAATAAAATATCCTGGTTTTACTTTTTAGTTATCATTATGAATCAAATCTCTTCTCAGCTCAAGCTGTGTCAGAGCCCATAAGAGAAAGTTTCTAGTTTTACTTTCGGCCTGTGTCTGTGAAGAAGATGAACTTAATAGTGTCAGTAGCCACTTTGAGGTTACACGTATGCTCAGTTTCTGCAATGTCTTTTATTGTTCTGTTTCGGGACATTTATCATACGTTGTTGCAAAACCTTCACAGATGGAAATGCAGTCTCGCACTGATGCTGCTGAGGGATGATTGTTTTGCTGAGTTTACCTCACGAGGTCTCAAAGTTCCCAGGTTAGCTCTCCAGCTCATGTCGGGCCACATGGTCCTGCATATGTGCTGCACATGGACTTAACCTTCACAACAAGGAGGAACTCTAAGCTCGTCATTATGAAAAAGAGGCAAGGCAAGGGAAATCCATTTATGTGGCATATTTCATACCCAAAGGCAACCTGAGGTGCTTTACAGAGGTCACATGCAAAAAAACACAAGAAAAAACAGCAATAAGCACAGCAAGCAAAGGCACATAGATTAAGAACAGGCAATGGGAGAACCAATCTAAAGCTCACAGAATAAAAACAATTAACTAAACTAACAAATACGTTAGATTTCTTAGAAAATTAATTAAAAACTTAATTAAAAACTATGACAGGCAACAAGAGTAAGATTCATAGTCAGTGGAAAAGTAAGGTTGGATTTAAAAGTGAGGGTTGGAGCATATCAAAACTCATCTGGAAGTCTTCTCGAGGCAGATGTGGCACTGAGCTCAACGCTGCTTCACCGTCTTTAGTTTCAACCCTACCAACTGTAAGTAGATGCAACCCCGATGACCTGAGAGTTCGTAGAGGTTCATGGGGTATTAACATATCAAAGATATATTTGGGTCCTCAGCCACTGAGTCCCTCGAAGACAAGCAGAGGTAGAGCAGTATGTTCTCTGTACCTGTGACCTTCTCCTCCTCTAGCAAAGTTTACCACGAGTGTATTCCGAGTATAACATACTTGAAGAATACTTTTAAAGCAAGGGGACAAAATCCCGAGGTCAATTTGAATGCCACATATTATGTTTTACCCACCAAAGGTGTCTTCAGTTGATCCTGTTGTGAGCTCACTTTTTAAATGAGTAAGTTGAACTGAAAGCAGAACTGACATGGCGGAGGAGTGAATCTGACTGTGCATCAGACTCAGTTATGGAGGAATCTGGAGACTCATGTGTGCAAGAGAAAACCCCATTGTCACACTGAAACCACATAAAAACTGATACCAGTCATTTCCAAACATCCATCCATAGGCTACTTATAGCACTTTAAACATTGGTTATGGTCGTGGAAACTGAAGGACGCGCGTGATATTTTAGGCCCGTGAGATCGCCGTAGGAGGTGCAATTATTGTCGACTGGAATTTGACAAAGCGGGTTAAATGCCTGCTCTAAATGACAGAGCTGCTGTGGAAGTGCTGCAGACATATATAGAGGCGCTGCACGGAGGTCTGAGCCACTGCTTTGTCCTGACTCCCGTCCTGCCACTACAGCAAAACTATCCATACACGATCGCAGCTCAATCAGGGGGCCTATTTGATTTTACTTTGGCGGCCTGCCTAAGCAACTTTCTGTCTTGTACATCAACTCCCAGTGAAATCATATGAAAACATACGCTTCCTAGTGTGCTCCAAGAGCTAAGTTTCCTCAGCTCCACTTCATACAGAGGTCAGATCGCCTCCTGGAAGTGGTCGGGCGTTGGCGTCTCATTCAAGGACATGCCTGCACGATGGGTGGTTACATTTTAGGTCCCCTACACCAACCTCATGTTCATCAGCAGCATACATTATCTGACACACAGGGCTGTACTGTCATGTTCTCGCCAACATATGGACATCAGGCTCCACCGCACCGCCTACTAAATGCTGCTCTCCACCACAAACCCTAATAGAGCGTTGTGGAGCTGCCCCTCCTTGCTGCACTCACAGCACACTCCTTCCTCTGCCGCCGGATCGCCAGCCTGCACATTAGTCCTCGCCATGGATTATATCATGTTAATGACCATGTGTATTTCTGATGTCTGAATATACATGCACGCGCAGTCGACATGTGACTCCTCAAAAGGCTCTTCATTGTGTTTCTGATCTTATTTCATGCCTCTCTTTAAGTAGCTCTCTGCAGTCTTAGGTTGAAAGGCCTCTATTGTTTTGACTAAAGACAGGCAGGCTGAGATAGAGAGATTATGAGGGGAAGAGAAGTTAGATACTGCCAATAAAATATTGCTAAAATTGACTCTTATTGGGGTCCGTGGCCAGAGGGCGAATGTTTTGGCAGAATTTAAGTCCCACCACTGCCAGTGAGACTGTGACTGACATAGTGTCGCTAACTGAATATTGCAAAATGATGCCTGTTTTTATAACTCCGGGAAGTAACCAAGATCTAAAAGCTGCACTGTGCTGTGTGCAAAATTACATTGGTTGGGTGAATTGAGTCAGCATTGGGAGACAAATAGTTTTGCATAAAATTCACATATTTGGAGACTCTGTGGTCACAAATAAGAGGACTAAAGAGAAACTTTTTTTCCCCTTCAGAATGTTCAGTTCTAGAGAGATCCATTTCACACAGTGGGTGTTTTTCTGTTGTATCTTGTTAGATATGTGTTAACACCTGTATATTAGTACATATCTGACCCAGATGGCTTTGGGTTAAGCAACTTATGACTGGGGACAGACCATGTGACACCCTAAAATGTCACTTTAGTAATGTAATAGGAAGTGAGCAGTAGTGAGTACAGTTGTTAATGTACCCACAATGCACTGAGCATCCCGTGGGATGCAGGCACTCAAGCCACATGCAGAGTTGAGAGAGACACGTGTTCACATGAATATCGTGCGTGGAAAAGTATCCCACCTGTTACATAGTTTTTACTGTGCTCATAGCATAAAGCTCGAATTGAGATACCAGATTCTCATTGCAGTTCTCTAGTTTTATTGCAGTATTAATTGTTATATGTTTATTTATTTGTGTGTGTGCTTTTAGCTTTCTCAAATGTGAGGAAGTGTGAGAAGGGACGGATAAATCTGGATTAAGTAGAAAAGGCCTGAGTGGGGATTATAGCCTTCTCCTGCTACAAAGTTCAAAAGATAGGAACGTGATGGTAAATGTGACCACGGAGATGTGTAGCACATACAGGTATTGACTTGTCTCTAAAAAAAGAATCAGCATTACTGTGTACAAATGTCATGACTTGGCTTTATGGAGCTCAGACCCACAGTAAATAAATAAAAATGACAAAAAAGTCAAATGCTTGAAAAGACCGTCATGTGATGCTTTGTACATTGTGCAAGTCATTCCTACTAGCATGACACAATAGCAAGTGTTATATGTAGATTAGCCTGCGTGCCAGACAGATTACAGGATTATTTTCATCATGCTGCGAGGCGGTCTTTTCCTGTTGTTTCCGTCGAGTCTGTTTTCACTGATGAGCCTACTTTTCTAAGAGTCCTCACTGGCGGAAACCAAGGCAACGGTATCACTGAGATGAAGCGATCTCTTACTGTTGATGACCCAGCTTTTTTTGTCTTTGCTTTTTTTTTTCATGCTCCTGTCTTTGCTGCCTGTCACAAACACAAGGGGCAGTTCCTGCTGAAACCTGATGTTCCACTTCCTCATCTGGCCTGAGCTTCCTGCTTTGTAGAGACAGGAAGCTCAATAGTGGCTCGATTCGATGAGTTGCTCAACGTGATCCAGAGTGAAAGCAGATGTTGCTGTGATGATGAGCATTAATATATCCATGTTTATCCAGTTTTACACTCGGCACAACGTGGCATCCATTTTAATAACCCCCTCTGTGACAGTTAGCTTTATTCCCATGGTGCCTGTTGTCTGGGCTCCATCAGTCTTTCAGCTGGTTGGGGTGTTCAGCCGAAGCTGGCTTGATTTACGGCTGCAACTGCAGAGCGCAGACCCCGGTGCATCCCACATTCTTGGTAGAGTCTTCCAAGTCGACGATGTTGGACAGCCAAGTCACAGCGCTGCAGGTTCTCAGCGTCTCAGCTGGCTCTGGCCGTCAAGTCGGAGGAGCACTTGTAGAATCCTTGGCTGAGATCGCGCACACACCCACCCCTTCATTAAACACACCCAGATTAGCTATGTGGGGAACTTGCAGTCTGCTCCGCAGCAGCTGAGCACTCAGATCTGCTCTGCTCAGACCCCCGCAGTGTTTGTACAGGGGGAGTATACTCTGGGGAAGGTTTTTGTTTCAAGGACAACGCAATATTCCAATAGCTCATCTGCAGCTGATGCTTATTGTGTGTGTGTGTTAACACACCACTCCCGCCTATTGCCTCTTAAGTAAATGTAAGTGATACTTCTGGAGGCCATTATGTGAGCTTTTTTATTATTTCCCTCTCACTGTTTAAGTACAGGTGAAGAGGTTTGACACCTTTCAAGCCTCAAATGTGAAAACTGGAATGTTTAATCGAGATTAAATGCACCACTTTGGTCTGAAATACCTCAACAACTATTAAATGGTTTTCCATTAGAATTTATACAGACATTCATCTTACTGACTGTAGGATCTTGAATGAAAGACTTTTTTACTTGCCTTTATTACCAAAAACGGGAAAACCACCAGCATGCCCATCATCTTTTTCGGTTGCCAGGTGACTTTAGCTTGTAGAAAATTCAGCGAGGAAGCATTGGGAGGTTTTGGAGGGAGGCCTCCAGAGATTTCCGTCATCATGACAGATAGTTCTGTTTCTATTTAGGACCCCCTCCCTCTATCACTCACCAGACCCTCTGAAGGCAAATACTTGGCACCCATCTAAAAGCAAACACTTGGGATCTACCAGTCTCCTTGGTGCTCTCAGCCATCTTTCTGTGGTCTCCTTTTTCGCCCGCATGGTTTCCTCTGAGAGCCACTAGAGGTCACAGCATGGGCCTCCAAGTCTTTGTTTCACCCCATAATGGCTCCATTCTCCCACAGCAGCAAGGACTTCCAGGCCTGCTAGACATAGGACACCATTGTGACACACAGAGGGGTAACATGAGGCAGGCACACAGAGACGTGGGAGTGTATGGAAGTATGTGTGTGGTGTTAAGTAAATTACTGTAAAGTGGTGAAATGTTAAACGGCTCACACTTGTGGTGCTGGTGTTCCTGGTAAACTGGAATAATGTTTTACTAAGTGGAATATGCAGGTTTCACAGAAAACTAATGTAATATGATTCATGCCAGGGAAGAGGACACTGGACCTTCTATTGTCACTGATGACTTACACTCATGATTTCACAAAATTCAATAAGATGACCACAAGAAATTCGCTCAAAGGCTTGAGCGGCTAGAGGCAACAGAGGAAGTCATCAATGTCCAGTTATAGTAATTACTGTAAGAATAAGCTACTGCGTGATGTGTCACCATTTTATCTACCCACAATATCTTCTACAAAGCTGTGTTCAGATTTCTTGTGCTTTATGTTGAATACGAGACAAACCCTTGTCTACAGACAAATAAGATGAGCTTGAAATAGACCTTTCAGTGGAGCTTTTTGATTGTATGTTGATTTTGGTCCCTGTGGACAGAGGCGGTAGTGTTTCACCTAATGTTAGGTTACATGTTTCCTCCACTTCAATGAGGGTACTTCGCCTACAGGAGAGCATGTGGCAGCTCTGGAGCAACTTGAATTCAGTCAGAGCAAACTCCAGCACCGTTGGGCTGATCTGGTGGCAGGAATTAAGAATAACTATTATAAACTAATAGAAATACCTTCTTTCTCACCTAATAGTTCTACCCTCTTCTTGTTTATGGTCTTGTTTGCTCATGTAGGTCTTATAGAGGCCTCAGTCTGCTTCATGAAGTTAATAACTTCAGTAGGTGCTTTTTAAAAGCTGTAAATGTTGCAAAGTATTTTCTTCTCACATGAAAATCAAAGGCCAACAACTCTTAAATTGCAAAATGTGACCATGATGGTAAATTCAGGAAAAGGCTTTAGAGCAGTTGGTCCCAGAAAGGTCTACAAATGACAGGAAGCTGGCTGATGCAGGTGTTTCATATCCAAATCCAATGAGGTCATCTCATGTGGCATTTTTGTCATATTGGAAAAACAATATCAGGTTTAATTGGTACTAAGTAATCAGTCAGAAGTAAACTGAAGTTTGCTGGTTATTTTTTAAAACATACTGTAAATGATTTTTTAAAATATTTCTTTGGTGTGTAAGGCCCTTTTACTCTTTTTATCAATGGGTGAGTGAGAGAGAGAGACAGGAAGGATGGGAGAGAGAGAGGGCGAAGACACGCAACAAAGGGACCATGGCCGGGATTCAAACTTAGACTCAGGCCTCAATCATGTGTGTGCGCGCTCTACCACTCAGCCACCTGTGGCATGTAAATCTCTTTTTGAAAGTATACACAACAATTTTAACTATTTTTAATTCTAATATTTAAACAAAAACCTGCTCTCTTCTCATATGACTGAATCAACACTTAGCGGCAGATCACAGTAATGAGGCCAACCAGCCAAACAAAAGCCCAAAACAATGAGGTTTCTGTGTCTGCCAGTCCATTTTCTAACCTCTTATCCGCTTCAGTGTCACATGGAAGTAGAGTCATCGCTTATCTGGCAGAGGATGCTAATCCATCCACTTAGTTTCTTTGGATGTAACCCGACCTTGTATTCTTGCTTTTAGGTGACAGAGCTAAGCACAGAGCTTTTTATCCCACAGTTGCATTTAGTTCTTCATTTTAAGTTGGGAGGTGTTGTTTTGAAGTTTATTGTCTGGGTTGTATACAGAGATCTCTCCTGATATGCTCATTTTGTCAGAAAAGTTTGATTTTATTTAGGGTCTGTCTAATTCTGTTCTACTTAGTTTTCATCTTGTTACAGTCAATAACATAATTTCCACAAATGTTCCTCCAACATGAGGCATTTTTGTCCAATTTTACTGATTTCAAGATAGTTTTTTGCATAGTTAGATCATCCTTAATATGTAATAGTGTAATTAGATTTACACACAAACACACGCACACACTTTACATATCCACATGACTTCATCCACATCAAATTAGTACATAATTTAACTGCATGTGATCTCAATTTCAGCTGTTTTCATATTCTCAGAGCTTTAACACACTTCGTAATGTAACAGCAAAGTTTAGCCTGCAGACTGGCCACGTGTTGGACATTTTCTCACATTGTGTGTCCTGTCTCACATTTAAAAAATGAGACACTGCAGTTGCCACTGATGGAAAGCAGAGAGAGGGAGAAAGAAAGGGAGAGAGACAAATAGGTACCGAAGAGCTGCAAGTGACTAAAGAAGAAAGGAAAACTTTCCAATGGGCTCTCATTTTTTCCATGTCAAGTCATTCAAAGGCAGGACATACAAATTACACAGCCTTGTGTCTGAGAAAGAAATGAGGCAAGTTTCAGAGAAAAACGGTTGAAAGGTGGAGAGAGTTCCAGGTGGAGGAGGATACACGGAGGCGGAAAAAGGGATTTCTGGCAAGGAGCAAACAATAAAGGCAGGGCTGTCTGTTCTTGACTGTTTGTCTCAAACGTGAGTTCGCTGTAATCGGATCTCAGTGTGGTGAGATCATGCAGGAGGCCTGCCAGCAGCCTCAGAGAGAGCAGTCCACCAATAAGCCCTTAGCCCCAGTGTAGCCCTCTGTGGCACTCTGCAGGCCTGCCAGCTGAAATATCATATGTACTTCTTCAAGAGCTGTAGTCGGTGTGGAAGTGAAATTTAAACTACTAGAAAACTGTTTTAAAGTATAAATGAATAAAAACAGAAAAAGGCGAGCTTCATGCCATTTCGCGTTTTGAAATGTTCTTGTTCATGTCATATTTTCCTTTTTTTCCTATGTTTTTTCTACGTAATGAACCATTTTAAAATGTGTTAAATGCATTGCCACGGAGCGTTAAACAGGACTGTTGTCCTTAACTTTTTTGCAATCAGTTTGACAATTTCCTCAAATAAAAATGGAACCTAAAATAGTTCATTTTGAATTAAACTGGTGGTCATTGACCATGAAATTAATTAGAAACAAAAAACATTGTAACTGTGTCATTCTAAAAGGGCAGGGACAACTACATAAGTTCAATTGTGTTAAAACCTCATAAAGTAAAGTCAGTTACTCCTCTCAGATGATCTGCTCATGAGTTCATGACCCTAACGATTCAGGGGCTCACAGGGGTCTTGACACATGAATTATTGTGAATGAATGAGCTGCTTGTGTCTGCCGGACACCAGGGATTGTGCAGAGTTGCATAGCTGTGTGTGTTGAGGTTATGACAGCTGCACATACAGAGCCACTCGGATGAAGTCGCAGTTGACCTGAAGATTTCACACTTCACCTTTACCCCTGGAGTACTTTAGTTTTCTGTGATGTCGAGGATCAAGACATTTTTTGTCTGAGAATCGGTCACATACATCTTCCTATTTCAAGCCATACACTTATTTCCCTTCTTATTTTCTCTTGCAGTCTCCATACCCGCTCAGATGGACTTGAGATAACACCACCAGAAGTTCTACCCTTGTCCCGCACTCCAGCCTCGCACTTTCCACCAGCATGGCAGATCCCACAGGGCTGAGCTCTGATGGGGCTGGGGCAGGCACAGCTGAGGTCGATGCCTGCAGCTTGGAGATAGAGAGGAAGTATGATGTCATCCCGGCCGTCATCTGCTCCATGTGTTGCCTGTTCGGCATCATCTACTGCTTCTTTGGTGAGTTCACAGACCCTGAAATCGAGCGAGCTCAGACTTTGTGTTTTTGGGGATGTCATAACACACCATCAGACTGTCACTTGTATCTGTAAACTTGCTCCACAGTGAAGCCTTTAGATATGTCAGATCAAACTGGATAAATCTGTGCTTTCACTTGAGGTGACTGAGTTCCTACAGGCAGGTTTTAGTATGTATCATCTGTTTCTTGTTAAAAATAAGACGTTCCGTCTCTCTCCTGCCCGTCTATCCTCCAGGTTACCGCTGTTTCAAGGCCGTCATGTTCCTGTCTGGGCTGATGTTTGGCTCCGTCATCATCTTCTTGTTGTGCCACAAGGAGCATGTGCTGGACACGCAGCTGAGCGTGGAGGCCAGCGCGGGCATCGGCCTCGGCATAGGCTTGCTGTGTGGCCTGGTCACAATGCTGGTGCGAAGCGTCGGCCTCTTCATGACCGGCCTCCTGCTGGGCCTCCTCCTGGCTCTCGCCGCCCTGCTGGTCACTCATCAGTTCTACACCCCAACCACAGTGTGGGTCCCGCTGGGCGCACTCCTCGGGGCGGGCATGCTGTTTGCTGTGCTGACACTACAGTGGCAAAAGCTCTTCACCATGCTCTCCACGGCTGTGTTTGGGGCCGCCATCATGACTGTGTGCGCCGATTATTTTGTGGAGATGCTGGCTTTGGCCACACATGTGTACGAATGCTTGCGCCTCACACCTGGGCCACCTCTTTGCTGGTACAGCTGGGTCATTCTGGGCATCTGGCCCACGCTCAGTCTCATAGGAGTGCTGGTCCAATGGAAACTGACGGATAACAGCTTCTCGCACACTGACGGTAAGGAGGAGATATAGTGACAGTTTCAGTTCTGTTGTAGTCGTCCAAATATACAAATAAAAGACTAAAATGATGCTTTAATTAGTTCATTTTGTTAAACTTTAAGACACTTTTTTGAGCTCTCTGGAACTGAAGAATTTTTGATGGATATCTGTTATTCATACATAGATGAATAAAAGTGAGGAAGTTTTACTTTAATGTTTCAAGTCCAAAATGTGAGCCATAGCAGTTTCATTAATAGATGTTTGAGTTTAGTATTTTACAAACACACTTCATGTTCCTCACTGCTGTATGCCATGGACTGTCCAGAGTTATTTATTTTATTTATTTTTTTAATGATGACGTGATGTTTAAAAGATACCTTTGAATCTCTCCGTAGTTGTTATCAGTCGGAGACAGAAGAGGGTCCAGCTGATGCGGATTCGAGAGAAGGACGCCAAGAAGCGACAGCAGGCAGGTGGGCAGGAAGGCACGTACCGTCGTAAACCCACCCCAGTGAAACGTTACGCTGGGGATCTACTGGCACCGGTCAGTGTCACCCAACATGGCATGTGCTGTAGATACTGATGCTATAACAGTCTAGTCATGTTGGTGCTGCCATGTTTGTGCACCCCGCTCATCTCTCCCTCTCTTCTTCTCCTCAGAGCTACCTGCAAAGTCTGCGGGACAGACAAATGGGCACAGGCACTTCCCTTAGCAGCCTGGGCACCACCAACCACACCATGATCGACTTGGACTATGAGACCGGGTCCACCGCGCCCCTCACAGCTACGACCCCGGTCGTCAGAGTCTGAGCAGAACAAGAGAAAAGAAGGGACTCCTCAGCGTTCTCTGGTTCTCCAGCTATGTCTTCCTAATGTAGTGTAGGGGCAATAAATTATTCCCCTCAGCTGCGGGTTTATTCTGTCCTTGAATGGATTCCCATCGATGTGTCAGTCATGGCTGTGAAAGAGAGTATTGCTTTTTTAGGGAGAAGTAAAAAGTGTCAAGCTATAACCACTACAACCACTTTGTTTCTCAGCAAAACACTTAATACTAACAGAGTAAGGTCCTCCATTTCCTCTCATTGTGTATTAAATACATACAGCAAAAACGAGCCTCAAAATAAATGGAAATGTTTCTGTTTTGGTAGTGAACATGACAAAGCCATTTGTTTAAATGTACTGTCCTTAAAGTTAGTTATTGCCATGAAGTGTTGTCTTATTACTTGTCTAACTGTGTGGTTGTAGGATTTGTGAAAGTATCATTAAAATGACTTTCAATTTGTTTTTTTTATAGATGGGAGTGTGATGAGACTAAAATGCAACATGTAGTCAGATACATGGAGTATGACAAAGTGAAGCAAAAACAAAATAATGTAAATCCACTTTGTATTTCTTTTTATTATTATTTAAGCTCTTTACCTGAGCTTTCAATAGGATCAGCTCCAGCAGCACTCTTAATTCTGTGACCTTTTTATGTGTTTTTTCAGTGTAGCTCCTTGCAGACCACAGTAAGTGAAGAACTGTGAATGCTTGAGGAGTAAAGTTTTTATAATTTAATTTATATAATGACCAAGTACATGGTAGTGTCGGAATAAAAAAAGGACAAAAAAAAACAAAAGCATGTTTGTTCTTAATTTGTAGATTTTTAAATAATTATCCATTTCATTGTTTTAAAATTTGCAGGTACAACTTGTTACCTGGGTCTGTACATACCTGTTGATAGAAATGTCAAAGATGAATAAATGTGTTTGATACGAAAACAGTTTGTACTTGTTCGTTGACTCAGATAAATTGAGCTGTTTGTCTGTTTGGGCTCTTAGCAACACTGGCAGCATTACTCATCAGATTTTTATGGGCAAGAAAGAGGTCATGGGGAGGATTTCCTTCTCTCAAACCAGTTGGGGTTGCCATGGCAATTCCTGCAGACAACTGTGCAGGACAGACTGGCCTTTCATCATAGTGAACATTAAATTTATTTATTTATATTTTCAAAGTCTTTTTGTGGGCACGTTGGGACACTTATCAGGTGACAGAAATGCAGACAGCAATTTTACAGCTTGTTTAATTGTAGAAAATGTTACATTTTCACATAAAGAAATCAGACATGCATCTCTCTGACGTGACCGCTAACAGACCAGTGTGACTCATGAAACAATGGATGTGTTTAGTTGCGTTTAAGAGCATAGAACATACTTTTCAAGATGACTGGTCGAACAATACGTCAGAACAGAGAAGTGCACACTCCCATCGTCGCATTACATCTCACTGAAACTATTAAGGCACATAATCTGACACATATGTTGGAGAGAAAAACAGAAGGCCTCCCTTGATTTCGCCCTGAGATCATACAAAAGCTTACGTAATTCTCGCAGTCACAAAAACACAGTTTGTGTCAAGAAACTGAGCCTCACAAAGGTCAGCCTGCTTCAGAGGGCTGGAGTAGCTTTGTTGAAATCAGATCCAGGGAAATAAATTCTTTTTTTTCCCCTTTTTTTAAAAAAAAGTGGTAGATTTCAAATCACAGTCTGTCACTGTTGTCGAGGTTGCTTAGTTGTCAATGCCCCTGGAGTGGAACCTGCACCCCCTTTTCTGTAGACCTCTGGGTACCTGCTGCCCCCTGATGGTCGACCTCTAGCATCGCATCCAGCGCTCCTTCTTGCTCAGCGGGTAGCCTCTGTCCACTGTCAGCAGCTCACTCACGCGCCAGTACTTGTCCCCCTTGAAGAAGAAGATCTTGCCGTTGGTCCATGTGAAAGCTGCGTCCAGGCTGGAAGGTACTCCGGTGAAGAGCATGGAGAGTGGTTTGGGGTAGAGACTTAAGTCGGTGTACTTCAGCTCATCAAACTGCCAGTGCTCTGAACCCTACACAAAGAGGGATGAGAACTGAATGTATCTGTGTGGGGAACGTTAAACATGCACACAGCTACATGTTAAAAAAGCTGCTGCTCCTTGTGCTTTGATCATGGCTACCTTGATAAAGACCAGCTTCTTGTTCTTCTCCAGGTACAATGCCGCATCAATGTTAGGAGGGATCCGTTTGACCTCTTTGGGGTAGCCATAGTCCAGCACAAAACGCGTGTACCTCCACACTTTTTTGCCTGAGACCACAAACATTACATAAATTTAGTTCTGGACTCACAGCTGATTTAGTGATAGCAAAAGGTATTTGTATTACACAAGAACTGGACAACTGTACCTTTAAAAAAGTACGTCTTGTTGGTTCTTTGGGAGTAAACAGCAGCATTCAGGTTTCCAGAGAGTCCCCCCCACAGTCTGTTAATCTTTATTGGTGTGTTGTGTCCAAGATCAGAGATCGTCCACACGTAATCACCACTGAACGCGAAGGTTTTCCTCCATGGACCTGAATGAACACACACACACACGCACATAACACATTTTGAGGTCCCACTGTTGGGCTAAGAAACCAAGTGTCTGTATGTCAAATATTAATAAGTTAATGCTCATTAAAGAAAATCATGATAAACTTAAACAGACACAGAGACATACAGGAGGTGGACAAAATAATACAAACCTCTCTTGAAAATAAAATACATATATTTCATATATTTATATAAAAAACATTTCCCATAGCATAACTTAAGTAAAAGTCACTTTATAGTATTGTATCAATCCCCTGTCAATCATGGGTGCTGTGATCTAATGAAGGTGGAGTTTCTCCTGTGATTTCTCTAACAACATTTAATGTCTCGCTTACCCAACATGATGGCATCCAGAGCGGCAGTGCATGGGTCAGGGATGCTCTCAGTACCATGGCTGCTTTCTGTGGGAAACAGAGTGTCTGGGGTTGTTGTGCTGGATAAAGTGCTGGTGGTACGTTTGCCTATAAAACAAAGAAGTTTCAGTAATTAGGATGTAAATGTGATTTCCTTATATTTGACATTTTTACATTTTTCTGTGCAAGTATGAAGCATGAAAATACCACAGGAAGTGTTAGGCGTTTACTGGTACTAATTTATGCTCATTTCAGCTCTGAACCAGTCCTGTGGGCCTCCTTGACGCACTCACCATACAACGCCTGGATGCCTGCAACATCATCCGAATGCAACCTGAAGTTGGCACGGTAACCAGTGTAGACCGGAGCCATCAGAGCACTTCTGAACTGAGAGTGACCCAGGCCGAGGGCGTGGCCGATTTCATGGGCAGCTACAATGCGCAGATTAGTCCCATAATATGCCCCCTCAGTCCAGAACTCGTCCTCATCAAAATGGACAATACCAGATTCTGGTGACTCAGCGTGGGCAAGTACATGACCTGCAGGCAGTGCAGATAAACAGGTTTTCAATCCATGTTTCAAATCCAAACAATATTAACCAATTTGTAAAACTTTCTGATCGATGTTTTAATATTATACACCAGACAACAACTAAAATCTAAGCAATGCAGCAGGCCCAGCAGTAGTTTGTACTTCACTGTGAAAGAATATATTAGATCAAAACATATATAAAACTAACCACGGCCGTCAAATGGGACAGAGCAGTAGCCGTCTTTCTTATGGAAGGAGATCTTTATGTCTGCTCTGCCGTAGAGGACCTCCCTGAAGGTCAACGCAGTCACATCACTCCAGTACTTGAAGGCAGAGCGGATGGCCGTCTTGACATCTGTCCTCTTCATGTCAGGCGTGTAGTTGTAGATGCGGTAGGTCAGACTCTTCTTTCTCCAGCGGGCTATAAGAGAGGAATCCTTTTTTTCACCACAGCAAAACTATCCACCCCACTATTTGTCTCATATTTGATTATTGTAAAGTACTTTAAGTACACTTTAAATAAGGTACTTAGTACTGCCACTTGAGATTAAGTTGACCAAGTGCTTTTATTTCTACTAGCACTTCAGCAGTCTCACTACTAGGTACTAAAACTGAGATGATGAAAGTTGCTGCCTGCCAGTTAAAGATCCATCTCTCCAATAATTTAAAAATGTAAAATGTTTTAAATACACTGGTTGCTAATTTGTTTCAACATGCCACTAAACAAACATTTATTGTTGCTCTCACATCATGTGGACAGTGCAGTTGGCCTGAGTTGTTTAAGAAGCTAACTGATTTGACTGACTATAACCAGCTTCAAAGTATCTACAAAGAGAGAGAGAGAGAGAGAGAGAGA
>JAOXYL010000100.1:16433622-16447306 GCA_028564955.1 Terapon puta | reverse complement strand
CCACTGACTCACCCATCACTCTGTACTTGTGATATTTCTTGTTGAAGGGGTCCTCCATCCCACAGCGGGGCTGTCTCATCACATCCAGTGTAGCTTCATCCAACTCTCCAGTAGGTGGCAGATCATTCACTCCCTGGAAAACCCTGGAAACAAAACAAATATCTGCAAACTGATTTGAAAACAAAAGGAGAGCTGTATGTCTCCAGCAGACTCTCATATAAATCTGACATGCTGGCATTAGCTTGTCAGCAGCTTCCTGTCTGTTTTACCTGAGAGCTTCCATGATCTGCTCCAGGTAATGAGGGTCCTGTGGATCAGCGAGTTCATTCAGGTAGCCAAACTGTCTCAAATAAGCCTGTGAATGCAGAGGCAGACAGTAGAGCTCTGACACAGTTGAACTTATTTAGCATGTCTGGATTTACAGAAGATTACACTTGCTGTGAAAAAGCATCTAGTTAAAGTGGGTTTAAACTTTCAACAAAGCAAACTATCATCTCACCTCCGCTTCATTCAATTCGGTCCACTCCACCACTGCACAGATTGCTCCACTCAGGCTGAGCAGGAGCAGCAGAAACCCTGAGCAGCCCATGTTCAGCTTTTCGTCGAGGGTTTCTGTCCCGAATACGCAGGTCTGAGAAGTGCTCTGCGCCGTTCTGCAGCAGACTCTGTTTGTTCTCTGAGCGCTCCAACAGTTTTTATCTCAGCCCAGCGCATGAGTCAGCCCTGTGGCTACGATGATCCACCTCTGAAGAATGAGGATTACAAGAGCAGCCAGATGACCTCAAGCCAAACTGTACAGCTGCTCAGAGAGGACGTGGGACTCCAGCAGTGGTCCGCACACTACATTTATAGGGTCAAACTACTGTCCTACTTCCTGAACAAAAGTACAACTAAAACATTTCCATATTATTCCTCAGGGGTTTTGGGTTGGTTTTCTGATGGTAACACAGTGGTGCTTACTCTACATATCACACTTCAAACATGAGCGTAAACCACAGAAGGTGCCTTGCCCGCCATCGCCACATTCCTGTCACCCCCACACCTATCTCATCTGAGACAAATATTTATGTTTACAACACAAAGTAATCTGTGACCCATCCATGTTGACAGGTACGTGGCTCAGAAGTGGGTTTGGTGTGTTGTTACATGTTGAAAATATGTTCAACAGATTAACATATTAAAACTGAAATCTAAATACCCAACAAATGTATCATTTTTAGTTGTGGATAGCAGAAGGTTGATAGTGTCCTTTAAAATGAATCTATATTGGGATATTTGTATGTGTACATAGGACCACGGCAGACTCTTGTGCTACGGCTGCATTAACACAACACAGCTGCTCAGTGTGGTGGATGGCTGACACTGTACAGACTCACAGGTACTGACAGACTTAAAGCTGAGGCAACATGCTAAGACGAAAGGTTTGTCTCTGCTTGCCAACAGTGTGTGATGGGCTCTTGACCAATCCCTAACAGCAGTAGGTGTTATTAAGCCATAGGATTCATTTTGCAAATCCGAATTAAGCTACAAGTTACTCATACAGACAATCAGGTAAGGCCTTTTCTTGCAAATTCTTTGATCATTTCCAGAAAGTCCTCGAACAGATATATTTTTACCACCCACATGCTGCAAATTCCTCACTGCGTGACAGGTGACCACACACAGAAATTAGATTAGTGTGCTGGTTTGCTTTTGCCACCAACGTGACACAAGTCTCTGTTTTTGCTGACCTATGGGG
The DNA here is from genome assembly GCA_028564955.1 of Terapon puta. NCBI lineage: Eukaryota > Metazoa > Chordata > Actinopteri > Centrarchiformes > Terapontidae > Terapon > Terapon puta. Next base: position 16,445,568 of record JAOXYL010000100.1, on the reverse strand, counting down.
GAATGAAATTAGCAGTCAGCTTCATCTGCATCCTCTCTACTATATAAATAAATGTGATGATTTATTGTCACAGATGATGAAAAGAAAGGAACAGAAAGACGGAACAAAAAAAGATGTGGGAGTCCAGTATAGGCTATTTTGGATCAGATGTTTTTTTTAACATGTAAACCAACTGTGTATCCAAGACATCACACAGCAGTATTATAATGTGCATGTTTGATCCAAGGAAGGGAAGTGTAGATGGTTTAGTCCAAATTGTTTCCCTGAAATTATCCTTCCAGTCTCAACTTCCACTTTTTTTATTTGTCACTTATTTGCTCTTGTTTGGCTTCGCTCCACTTCACACACACTCATAACAGCGTCAAGGGTCTGAAACCAACACAATACATCAAGTCTCACATCCTGGGGTTAAAAAGCAGAAACAATATGAACACGTTTTCTGCATTTGTATGGGCCAAATTTCTTCCCCGCAATTCTAGTCATTTATGACTAAGGGATGCATCAGAATCAGAAGTTACAACACCCCCCAATGGGTCAGTCACCTCAAGATACTAATAAACATGACTCCTGCAGCACTTAACCATGCACACAAAGGCCAAGAATATATCTGAATTTCAGTTTTCTGACTCAGACTAAACGTTCATTAAGAAATCATAGAAATAACTGCGGCTTCCAGGATAATCAAGCAAACTTTTAGACAAACTACAACTCACACTTCTGCTGATAAGCCTGTATATTTGATAGTTTCTGTAACATCCTGTTGTATTTCAAATCACAGTCCTGACCTCACAACTTATCTTTTAAGTCAGCTTGTTCTCACTTCTTTCCTCTTGTTCACCTTCCTGCCAGCTGCAACATCTTTTTTCAGCAAGCTGTCTGCGTCAGTCCGTATCCTGTTTCCTCTTGTTACCACATTTAGGAGTCACAAAGCGAAAGCAGCAGGAGAAGATATCTGGAAACCTTTTACAACTTCTTACAACTTGATTGAAACTTATATTATGTATTATCACTCCAACATGCAATTTAATTGCCACAATCTTGAACTAACTTTTTGCTGGACAAATGCTCCAAAATTAGTCAAATTGGTTGAAAATTTTACATTAAATAGTTTGAGGCATCCTCAATGAATTCCTGGATCCTTGACAGCTGCTGAAACAGAACTAACTTCAGCTTTGAGAAGAACAAAATGTATCAGCAACATGTGAATAATCATCTTTCAAGTTACAAAATTCATACTGTGAGGATTTTAAATATTTGGCACACAGTAAGCAATGAGGTGATGGTAAAGTTTAAAATAATGAAAAATGAAATGAAAACCCTAACAGGAAAAGAATCATGAACCTTATCACAGTTATGCACACAAGTTAATGTAGAGCTAGAAAAAACACTTCTACAGCGAAAATGGTTCATACTTTAAAAGGTTCTGCAGTCTGCAAAAAGCCTGTTTCAACAGTAAAAGAAAAATACAACAATTGAAAATAATGATATGGATAGGATATAGACATGCTCAACATAAAGGAACTTTAAAGTTTTTCCCAAATGAGCTAAAAAAAAATTCTGATCACATTTGTCTCTGACTTAATATAAAAACTGTGGTTTTGACCAAATGTGAGAATATGTAGTTAGTGATTATCAATTCAACATATTTAATGATGGTGAAGTAAACACTGGGCAATACACACCACTGTAATGTTATTTTTAGCAACTGCTAACAGTAATTTATTCCACTAAGGGATACTGGAAGAATCAACCAAATCATAGGAAGTGTGTCACGTGTAAAATTAGAGTTCTTTATTCATCATCTTTAACAGTAATGTACATTTAACACAACACTTTGTATATCCCTGTGATAATGTCAGGGCTGCTTTGCACATCAGGAATTCAGCAGCTTGTGACTCCTATGAATTACCATTGATAGGACTGAACATTTCCACAACCCTGACAAGATTTCTTTTAGAGAAACTGAGCGCTTACAGACATTTAGGTTAACAAACATTCACTACTGCTCCTCTCTCCATGTTAGGAGTCAAATCTTACCATCTTCTTCGAAATCCTAAAGCCTCCTCTCTCACATATATGCTGGAGCACAGAGACGCCTGGGTCTCATTGGGTCAAAAGTGTGGTTGAGAAGCGCCCAGACATCTGCAGTGTGCTTGTAGTGCTGTGGCATAAACACGGCTAACTTTAGCTAGAGACTCCATGGTGAGGTTTGTTACTTTATACCAACTATGACATAGTTGGGGACAGACAGAGGGTCACTTCACCTCTGATTTGGAAAATAAAAACAAGCACTGATAATCTGAGCCAATAACGGGTGCTCCTGCTCATTTTGCTTAACCCTAACTCTCAAACTTGTCCCATAAAAAAAAATAATCTATGATCCTTTCACTGATGAAAGTTATCAAGCAGCAAAGCTTCAGCTGCAGATAAACAATCACTCGTGACTGAGTCTCAGTTGTTCTCGAAGACACCCTAGTACCCTTCATTTAAAGTAATACAAAAAAAGATACGCATCTATGTTTCAAAATATTATTTTAAAGTAGGTTTTTAAATTATGATACTTGTTAATCACAAGTAATTCAATCCTTTGTATATACACATCTTCAGCATTGAGAATGTCACTACTGATTATAAAAATAAATGTTTTCTTTTCTACAAATCACAAAGACTCAAAGAATTAAATGAATCAAATCTTCACTTAAGACCAAAGTGTAAGTGAATCATCACTTGAAAAAATAGTGACGTTTTGGTCATTTGCAGCCTTTAGCTTTTTCCTAGGTTTGCAGCTCTGAAAATCTCCCAGACAACATTTGCATAAATACTTTATAAATCCTGCTGTTTTAGTCTTAATACTTTAAAATATTGTGTTATGCCCTCTACTACTTTTCCTGCTGAGTAACAGAGTTAAAACAAAGTCCACTCTGTTGACTCAGTGGTCTGCTCAGCATTCAAAATCCAAACACCTCAGTCTATTCCTCGCCCTCATCCTCTCTGATCTTCACCTTCACTCTGTGCCAGGCGTTACTCAGCACACCTCGCAGGTTCCAGATGGGAGGAACCGTGTCCGGCTGCATGTTGTAACTGTTGTCAACCGCCTTGCAGACTATCTCCAGCTCCTGGTCATCGGGAGGAAGGGGTGCCGTCACCTCCCAAAGCTTCCAGGCCCAGGCACGTCCCGGCGGGGGCGAGGGTTCATGCTCCTGTCCCTTCCCGCTGCTTGTCAGCTGGGCCACTTGCCACGTCTTCCCTCCATCCAGAGAAACATCCACACGTACCACCTCTCTGCCCCCGCCGCTCCATGCGTAACCTTTCACTGTCAGCTCTTCAGCACTACGGTCGACCACGGCACCATCCGCCGGCGTGGTGATGGCGGACTGAATGGGCAGCTCCTGGATGGCCGGAGCAGACTTGAAGTCCACCGTGTCCCAGTCTGTCCCGGGGGAGAAGCCCTTGTAGTCGTTCTGCTGCCAGTGGCTGCTGCTCTCCTCGGCACTCACTAAGATCTTCCCCAGCCATTTAACATTGCGTGCGCCCACCGTGCCCGGGACCACCACACGGACAGGGTAGCCATGGTCGGCAGGGAGATCCTCGCCATTCATCTCATAAGCCAGCAGCACGTCGCCTTCCTCACTGACCGCCTTGTTTAGAGGGATGGAGGCGCCGTAAGTAGTCCCAGTTACGTCTTTGTCCAGGCCTTCAAACTGAACGTGGTGAGCCCACTTGGCCACATCCGGCCCGTAACCAGCGGCAACCAGCACATCCCTGAGCTTTGCACCGCCCCAGGTAGCGTTACTGATGGCGGCGATGCCCCAGTTCAGTCCTTTCACCTGCTTGACTTTGTTCATCTCAGAGCGGCGGTTCCCTGCACACTGAAGCGTGGCGGTGATGGTGTGTTTGGGGAACCGAGTCTTCAGCTCTTCTAAAGACAGAGTCATCACTCCTCCAGGTAGCCCCTCCACGTGCAGCTGATATGAAGCTGGGTCTACCTGAGGAACGGGCAGGTGGTTTCTTTTGAAGAAGATGGCGGACGGGGTGATGTAGTTGTCAGAGAGGATTTCAGGAGGCGGCTCGGCATTGAAGGGCTTGAGGCTGTTGATGCGCAGGACGGGGTGACGTTTGGGGTCAGACGAGTAGGGGTCAGATGACACTACGGTCTGCTTCTTCAGGTCCTCTGCACTCAGCTCACCAACCTTGTATCAATCAGACACAAATGTTGTATTACATCACATGGAAGACACCCATTGCCGTAGTATATTGTGTATTTTCAACTAAACTACTTCTGTTCACTCAAATATTGTAAAAAGCAAATCAAAAGGAGAATTGGAAAAAAAAACTCAAACACAAAGAAATCTGCATAGCATTTTTCTTAATGACCACTTGAGGGAGTGCCAGTATTAAGACTACAGCAGTCATTTTTTCCTTAGTACACTGCACACAGTAGACCTTAATATGTTCATGTGTCCACATTTATGTGGACAAGAAGAATTTGTGAGCATAAATCCAAATGGCATCCTCCTGCCACAGACTCACATTCATCTTTGGTTCTCTTTCTCAAAGATGCAAACATTTTTGATGGATCTTTATGATAAATACATGTTTATGTTTTGTGAATGAACTGCAAATGAAAAGCACTTAAAGGGAAATTGTGGTTCATTATATCTTGGTGATTCACCTTTAGGTTTTATCAGATGATGTCTGAGATCTTGAATCATGGCGACACTGTTTAAACTAGTCACTGTCATCCGAGCAGTGTGCACAAAACAAAGTTGTACCTAAACTCTGAACTATGAATGACGTTTACACCAGACAGGCACAACTCTACAATTGACCTTTTCCCCCTCTTAATCCTAAGAGGGGGGAGGTTTTATACTTTTTTATTTTTGTCCTATTTTCCAGCCAGAATATGTAACTCAAAGCTACAGAGCTCTGTGTGGCTGAATTTTAAGCAGTGTATATGCTGCATTGATAAATTACAAATGGAAGTCAATGATGGCTGACCCTTTGACTTCAGGTCTGCAGTGTGTTTCAGCTGCAAAGCTTTCTACACAAAAATCTACAGCCTGGCTGCAGTGTTTGGTGCTCACAGCCAATTCTCTTCTGTAGTGAAGTGAAGGCTCCATTTGATGGAAACGTAAGGTACTCCATTGTTAATGTTCTACCTAAATTAAAAAACCTAGTTTCGTAGTAAATATACTTTTTTTTCCTCTGTCGGGAGGACAAATTAGTAAGAGAAATTATATTAACACACTGAAGGACACACATTGTACAACATTACAATTTGGTTTAAACACAAAGATTTTAGCCAAACCCAAAGTGAAGAGTTGGCCCACCTTATATTCTGAGAGGATTTCCAGCACATGTTCCTGGTTGTGGACAGCGTACAGTGCCCAAAAGGGTTCGAGGTCTCCACCTGCTGCTAACAAGATTTTATCTCCTCCAGGGTGCATTGCCACAAACTCTGTGATGTCATAGACGCCACCTTTGTAAGTAACCCACACGCCATCTTCCAGGGAGCGGTGACTTGTGACCTCTTCCTGGGTGAAGATGGGGAGAGCTGAGGGTTTCTCTATGGTCTGCACTCTGATGCTGTCTGCCTGCTCCGCCTGTGTCAGATACAAGAGAAACATCATCTTAGTCATTCATCAAAAAGAAATTGAAAGGGAAATATATATAAAGAGGATGTTGAAAATTGTACATTGAATTTGTCTGTGATCACATTGTAAATGTAATTATTTGTCAATAATAAACCTCAGGTCTTATGGTGGTAAACTGGCTGAACAGTGGTGGCAGTGTGAATTAATCCTCATATGCACATATTATAAATACCCTGCCTATTCTCTGCATTAACATGATATTAAAAGAAAGAAAAATGTGGAGTAAGTAAAAAGGGATTAATACAGTATTGATCATGGGAGTTTTATAGGAATACTTTCAAATATAAGTGATGTTTGAGATTAAATGAAGTAATGTAAAAATAAATATGTTGTTTATTTTTAGTTGCTAGGCCTGGTCATTGATAAGATCATTTAAAACTTTATCACAAATGAACCTGTTGTGCAGCAAGTTTCAAAGTGGGTAAGACTGCAAATACAATGAGTGTAAATATACAGGAAACTATTTCTAAATGAGAATGTATAAAAATAGCATTAAACAGATGTTCAAAAACCAAAATATAAACAATGTTAACAGTGAGGATAATTAGTCCAAACATTAGCTCTGCTTCTGACTTAGCCACAGCTGTGTATGAACGATTTTTCATTGACCCTCACTGCCACACCAAATACTGTGTGAGGTCTTAATTGTGAAAACACACGTGGCTCTTGTTTGTTGAGCAGCAGCAAAATGTTCCTGAACTGTAAATTATTTTTTAACATCCTTCACTACTGTGTTGTACTACTACTGCTACTACAACCAATAAAAGGCAGCTAAAAAGTATTGAAACCGACACTTTGCACTGTATGGTGTTAATTATTCACACACTTGGGGAAGCTGCACTGCTGTCTGGATTGGTGACTGATGTTTTCTTGTTCATGTCCGTGCTCAATGGATTTGTAAATTTCACTTCCAAAGTTCAAGGTGAATAAAAATCATGTCTACCTTCATTATGGTGTTTAAGAAATTATTGTCTATCATCTTTAAGTGCAATAAAGTCAATATTTTAAGGTTACTAAAAGTTAGGTCTGAAACCTTGTACTCCGTAGTCTTGGGACAGATACCATTATCTGCTCTTGAGTTTCTCCAGTCTAAGCTTTCTTCTTTCTGTGCTCTAAAGAGATGAATCATCCTGCTCAGCTAAGGATGTGTTAGCATGTTGAGTCACTTAAACTGTGGAATGTAACTTACAAATAAGCTGACATTGCAAAGCACAGAGGAGACACATCTCTGCACTCACTGCAAATGGCATTAAAAGAACACCACCACAAAAGGGTGTGACTGAGAGGAGATGTTGCAAAGTCTCTCTTCCTAAATGTAATGTTATTTAGTGGACAGCTTTTTAAGACATGTTTGATTTACATAATTTCACCTTGGTACAAAAAAACAAATTAAGCACTGTCTGTCTTTAGAGAACTCCTCTCCTCCTGACCTTGTGGTGGTGGAGGCCATAAGCCAGCACAGCCCCTGTACCAGCCAGCAGTCCTGCCAGGGCATGTCTCCAGCGGGGGCCATGGGCACGCTGGTGTGATTTCTGGTCCGCACTGCTGCTCCAGAGATGGGCTGCACACGGTACCACTACAGGAGTCACTTGATGCCTGTGAAATGACAAAAATCTGAATGTCACTTTCAGACACATCAGACTGAGCACATTGGGTCTCAAGAGAACCGACCTGTTTAAAAGTAACTACATATTTCTGGTGCAATAGAAATGTGCGATATAAAAGATAAAAATGGGCTGCACAGCACTAGGGAAGATACGTTTTTGAGAAATCCCATTAATAAAACACAGCTCGAGTTGTCTGTTTTAAAATCTGTCATAAACCTGAGCCCTTTGAATGAGTGGAGGTAAGGCTGGACAAAATGTACTACTCTGTCAGTAGGGGATCAAGTAGATGCCAGGTATGAAACCTGTGACAGTTCTTTACCTGTGAGTGTTAAGAGTGCCAAACCGAGTCAGGCTGTGGCAGCGTCTCAGCAGCAGCATTGCACTTTTATTCTAGGAAGAAATGGAGTTTCAAAATGAAAAGCAACACACAACATATTGCAAAGACAAAGTTCCTCTAATTTGAAACGTGACACAGAAACCAAAACACAACCTGCAGAGTTCAAATGGTTTACTTTTTTTATTCGCCAAGCAGACTGTGAATGAACAGTGGAAACATGAAGGCAACACACCAGCATCTTTAAAACACAACCCACTGACATCTATGTGTGCTACCTGAGATTAGAGGATCCTGACCTCCCAGGTTTGGAGCCACTGGTCTACAGCAGACAAACTCAACCTTCCCAACACAGCCCATTTAAAAGAATTTGTCTTGTGACTTATGTTTGTTTTCCCATCAGATTACTGCAGGTAAAAGGAGGTTAAAGCCTCTAGCAGCTTCATGTGCTCATGACAACAAGCTTTAGTAATGTGATTAAAATAAACACTGAGTTAGAGTCTAAAGAGGCATAAGGAGTTAAACCAACAGGTGTTAAGTCACTGGCGAGTTCTGTAGTGTTGAAGCGTTGATAGAGTGAACTCTGTACTAATGAGAAAAAAATAATATCAGCATACTTTTTCCCCCAATTAAACTTTGCATTTGATTTACAATAATTCCTGATTGTCCTTATACATGTTGTATACGTTAAGTATATGTTACAGGTGACTAATTCCATGTGGTCCTCATCTGTTCGGATGATATAGAGGATTGTGCAGACAAAATCAGAAGCAGCTGCTGACTGTGAGAGGTATTGAGTCTGATGATTAATGGTGAAAACGGCAATGCGATTTCAGAGCATCTTCAAATTGAAAAGTCAAGTCAAATAAAATGTTGCTACTTGAGGTAAAGACCACGGTAACGAACATCGCACAGCTCATGTTCTTAAGATGTTGGTAATCAGTGAGATCGTTTGCATCTCTCTGAGAAACAGCCTGGATTTGGTATCAGAAATGAAGATGATATTTGTGGAGAATTTTTCATCCCTTTCAAGTCGTTGACCAGATGTATCTCATTTCTGCTGTTACACCTCATAAGTCACAGCCAGCCCTTTGATGTCCAAACGTTTCAGGGAACAGACTAATTTTGCTCTCTGATCCCTGGTGCAGTGCTGACCAGTTACTCTGTGAGTGTCTCTGATCCATGACCTTTGAATGCTGACGTACTGTTTTTGTTATCCATCTTGGTGTTAATATTTTACACTGAAAGAGTTAGTACTGAAAGGCAAGGCTACCAAAGTGTGCATCATGTTGACTCAAAAATGTCCACTTGACACTTTCAACAGTGTTTCACATATAAACCCTGGATGAGTGTTAATTTTAACTCTGGGTGTGTTAAATGTGCAGTGTGAGTGCAGGCTGTTTTGACGCTGAGACTCAGAGTAGCTGGAAACAAACATGTTGTTGTGTTTTAAGCTATTTACAGTCTAATATACAGTTTTTTCCTCACTAAAACCGCTCTCTTTTTACTGCCAACATGTGTTTCTGTAAAGATGACCGACTGAACCTTTAAACCCTCCAACTCCTCCTGAACTAACCAACCAGAAGTTACTTCATCCTTCAAAAAGGGCCAACCAGCTCAGGGGGAGTGAGCAGAGAGGAGAGGCTTCACTCGTCTCTGACCACAGAAATGTTTCATGTATATAGTCAACGCAGGCTGTCATTGGCACCATACAAGAACCTATGACCATTTAATGGTAGTTAACCAGGACTTGTCTTCTACTGCTACATTTTCACAATAAAGAGTAAAGATGTGACTCAGTAATGGCTTTAGTCTGAATCAAAGAAACATCTTGAACCTTTAGAAAATATCTTTGGGTTGGGCTTCTTTATGAGGAAAGGCTGCGACTGAGTAAACAAAAGGACAAAAGTAAACATATCTCATTGTTAACTTAAGTTTGTGTATCGCGGAAAAAAAGAGGTACTTGGTGATCGCACATAAAGCGAGAGACAGCAAGTGAGGGAGTTCAGGTTTATCAATCAATTACACCAGTCTTATCTCTGACAACAGTGGTCATTAAGATTGTTCTCAGTTATCTTCAGCCGCCTTTCCCGGAGGCAGCCAACCGAGTGCTACTGAAACTCCCAGAGGTCAGAGGGTGAAGCAATAATCGGCTACAGTTTCTTTTTATTGACTCAATACATCTACAACATGATAAAACAATGGAAAATAAATGGGAAATGTTGACCTGTGGAGCCACATTACCACAGCTGAATTAAAACAACACTCAACACTCAAAACTGTGCAGGGATAATCACCTGTTAACCAAAAAGACCATAACTTAAGTGAACTGTAACAGACATGAGACAAAAAACAATTGTCAGTCAAAGAGGATGTGTTCATAAAAACTATATTTTGATCAAATGAGCGTGTAAAACTATGTCACTTTCATTTCTGTCTTTTTTTCCTCTGATAATCATACACATGCTGTCACATCTACCTTGGTCATTTCCATTGCTTCAGTAGGTTTACAAGATCCAAGATGTCCACAGTGCAGCTTTCAGTGCACAACAAGGACTAACCTACACTTCATATTTGACTTTAATAACATGACATCATGTTGAAATACAGGCTCAACAGACTGCACAATCATGTTACTGCTGGAGGCATTTCTGACCAAATATAAAAAATAAACAACTCTTTCCGTGTGTTTGTTCACGCTGTTGGCATAAAGATTTCAATTGACGGTGCTTGGTCAACCTCTGCAACACTTAAGGTGCGCACACACACATATCATTTCCTGGAGTTAGCAGTGAGCCCAAGGTGAAGCTTTGAATGATGCGATCAATTAAATCATTGCTAAATCAGCTGAAAGGCTCGCGAGGGGATATCAACACCTGAAATAAGTTATTTTCTTCTCTGTCAGACCACATGTTAGCTAAACAGGCAGAGGCATGGTCAACACTTTCAAGAGCAGTACTTTTAATCATCACTGGCTGCCTTAAAGTCGAAAAGTGATGTTAAATTAACAACACTTAATCTGACAGTGCAGTGAAAGCCTCATCATCTTCATCACCTTCATCATCACGGCTAAGTTAGCTAACCGTCCAGTTAGCGCCTGTCTGACAGCGGGTCCGACACTTATTCACAAAGGTTCACAAACAGAATAAAACCTCGCGTTAGCATCGCGTTTCTTCGCATGAGATGTAAAAAACGAACAAATAAACAAATAAACTCACTGGTGTTGGCCCGGGCTCGTGCTCAGATCTTCCACCGACGTGCAGCTGAAACAAATAACGACGTTTCACCAGTGACTGGGGGGGTGTTCAGGGAAACTCTGGGCTTCTCAGCGTCTGCCTCCACATGTGGCAGCCCGAGGCCTCACTGCAGGACAGGCGAGGCTGCTGTGTGGTGAAATATTCAGGCTGGAGAACTTAAGTTGCTAATAAACATATTAAATTGTTTAATAAAGCTAAACTGAGAAGCCATTGAGAACAACATTTGAGTTGCCAGGTTGTGAAACATCCAGATTCAATCATTCGAGTCATTATTTTCAAGAAAAGGGTGACATTGTTTCTGGAAACCCATTGTTATTAAGGTATTATATAAATTTATATATTTGTATTTACATAGTTATCAAACATAAAGGAGAAAAACTGGCCAATGGCATTTTTTCACAACTTGCATGGGAACACAAAATGTGTTCTTATAAATAGCTCATGAAATTATAAATATATATGACTAAATTCCAATGGTAAAGATGTTAGTTAAATCTTGCACACCCTTAATGAATTATGGCAAATTAGAAAGTGGTACCAGTTTTCATACATGTCTATCCAGCCATCTTAGAAGTACAACTGACCGAGGAGACAGTGAATGCATCACAAGTGAAGCTCACCGGAGGCTTAAATAAAAAACACTGTCAACAGAAGAGGAAATATTAAAGTGTATTAAATACAGAGGCAGAGTCATCTGGGCTGAACAAAGGAAGGATCTGAGACATCTCAAATCAACCTGATTAAAATTATACATATGAAAATACACAGAATTTATTTTATTTGCTGAAATCAAGGGAAAACCTCAGCACTGTCGCTGGAGGCCATCCCTTCTCTGCAGGAGTCAATGAGGAAGTCTTTATCAGGTTTTTTATTGTTCCAGTCAATTGCAGGATCATAACGCAGGTAGGTCGCAACTGCACCAGAGACGTGTGCAAAATGGAAAAAGTGTTTAACACTGAAATAACATAAAAGCAGAAGCAAAAAATGCAATGAAATGATGCAACATTAGTAACACATAGCAATAACCGTTAGGCAATACAAATATATATATATATATATATATATATATATATATATATGTGTGTGTGTGTGTG
>JAOXYL010000100.1:16417162-16433522 GCA_028564955.1 Terapon puta | reverse complement strand
ATATATATATATATATATATATATATATATATATATATGTGTGTGTGTGTGTGTGTGTGTGTGTGTGTGTGTATACAGTTTTTACTTTATGTTTATACCATTTATAGACTACATTTCCCACAAACCCGTTCATTTGCTTTTCTCTCTCTTTCCAGATGAGTTCCAATATTTTGTTTCATGCTACATTTTCGTGAGAACCTCTGTATATGCCTCCTTTTTGCAGTTTCATTTTGTGAAACAAATCCACCCTCATCTGATCAGCTGTAGCTATTGTTCTCTTCTTGGTAATGCTTCTTATTTTCATCATCATTTTTGTTTAGAAAAGGAACCCTCTGATGACTTATTGATATTTATTTTGACCTTTAACTCAGTGTACAGTGTAAGCGCAGAAGAGATGCAGACTGTATTGACACACCTTGGAGATATTTCACACTCCAGCTCTCACACCAACATATCAAAGACCAGGAAAACCCACAAGAAATTCATGGTAACACTGCAAATGAAACCTTTGGACCAAGCAAACACGTTGTCCCGCTAAAGCAGCAGCACCTTCAGCTCTTTACTTCAGTTCTTTCTCTTCCGATGTTGCAGTTTTCAGGCATTTACTGAAAATGGCACATATTTGAGAAGCAGAAGAGAACAGTAGAAGAAGTGACCGCTGTTGTGTAAAGTGTGGCTGAGGATTGTTTGTTCCCCTTGTTTAAACTTTGTCTATGTTTGAGGAATCCAGTCAAAACATGACCCGAGGCTCTTACTGAGCTGGAAATATGTTTCTATGACAACCACAGATTTACTGGACTACGCTGTCTGTGCATTGATGACAATATTTCTGACAACCTGCTATTTTCTACACACGCTACTACCATTCTTGACCATCACAAGAATGGTAGCAGCATCACACATCACGTGGTTTATTGCAGTAATTTAGATAACATGACTTTGTTCATTTTCCTGGTTATTTCTGTGGGTGTTTCTGTATTCAAAAGCCCTCACTGCTCTCTGGACGCTCTGTGTACCAGAACATCCTGTTGATGATAGAAACAATTTACACACAAAACAATATAAGCCCAGAGGTAAGAGACCGAAACTCTCCAACACTTTCTCACATAAAGAAAGGCAAAAGTCTGGCTGAAGTCAGACTTAGTACACACCTTAAATAAATATTTGGTATTCGGTTGTGTACAATCTGTAAATGTATTAGAGCTTTAACTGTCATAATGATATTCCTGTTGTAAATGACATGAATTTTTTGTTCTGTTCATCTAGTGTGGAAATGAATTTTAATACCAATTGTTTCTGGATTAAACTATACCCAAGTATAGGTTGTAGAATTTGCGCATTTACATATAGTCTCTTAATTTTTTTTTGTTTAAGCGAAACAGCTGAGATCAATATCAGTATTTCAACCAGACAAAGAGAATGACAAAAGATTCTCAGAATAATTCATTGAACCAAGAGAAAGAAGCATTGTGTAAAATATGTCAAGTATCTACTTCTATTGCTACCATATGCAAACCTGTCTGTACACAGTAAAACCTGGAGTACTTTATTGGTCATTACTGAACACTCTAGCACTACCTGCTGGCAACATGTACACACAGAAAATAGTCTCAGCAAAGATTTTCATTTTCAAAGATATCCCATAAACGATGTGGGCCACAGATAACAGCTGAACAATACCTCAGGTCCCTTTCTCCATGAGTGCAGATTATTCACGTGTTGTGTATGTGTTGCTCCTCACAATACAGTTTTAGGTTAACATGTGAAACTTCATGTTCAACAACAGACTGGACTGTAAAGAGCACTTCAGAACTTTGTGTATACAAGTTTAATATTTTGAAAAAGCTTTACTACAGAATTTAAATACAATATTCTGAAAAAATTGGAAAAACAAGGCTCTACCATGAGAGTGTTTACATTACAGCATGGAAAATGTCCAAACAACAAGCAAAACCTGTGTACCTTGCACCACGATTTAGCTGCAGTTTATAATTCACATTTCAGCCTAACATGGCTGCTGTCGCTCTGACTTGTGGTTGCATTCGTGTGCTACATGAAAACAGCGGTTAACCACTGTTGGACTGACTGGTGCCATTCATGTGTTTGTTCACTCCTCTGCCTCGTAGGTGACGTTCACTGCTGCGTCATCTTGGCTGCTTCAGCTTTGATTAGTGAGATGAGTTCCAGGTTAATTAGAAACACAAAGCGCAGACCTGCAATCTGAAGAGACAGACACAGTATGTTATGTCTAACTCAGTACCACCACATTTTAATTGCAAACAACCTGGCTGACTTCCTCCACACACCTCCACCACTGAGTTGTTGTTGAGTTTCCACTTGTTGCCTGATAGGACCGGTCTGCCGTCGATGTAGATGGGTCGCCTGCCCTCATTAGCAATGAAGAAGTCTCCATTATTCTTTAGTTTAATAATTCCTGTGGACATTGATGGAGATGATAAGCATTAACTTAAATAAATACACCATGATGATTGTTTTCAGCAATATCATAAAAACTCATAGTGCTTCTGGCTGGTTTTGAAACTCCGATTTTTAATGACTGGTTGAGATCAAAGCAGCAGTATTTATTTTAAAATGAAACAAAGCAGAATAAATATATTCATGCCCAACCAGAGTTCCTTGATGTAACAACTCCCAGAGAAGGGGGCAGGAGGTATAACAAGAAAAACTAGACCCAGATCCTTTTTTCAGATCCTATTTTGTATTTCAGTGACAATATTCACTTCAACGCGCACATTTTTGACCAAATACAAATTAAGTGAGTGGTGGTTAAAAGTTTACATACACTTGTAAAGAACATAATGTCATGGCTCTCTGAATTCAAGTCAATGATTTGCCTTTTCAGATCCGTGCTGAGCTCCTTTGACTTTCCTACTGTAGCATTTGTGGATGTTTGTATCCAATGAGCCCCATTTAAATGGCCTCAGAGAAGTCACCAGCTGTAGTCACTCAGAATCACTCACAAGAAGTTAAGGGGCCATACTATGAAGCTCATTTCATTGACACAACTTTCTAAGTCACCAAATATGACCCATATTAAAGTCATAAAAGAACCAAACTTCATGAATGTTTTTTGTGACAAAGAAGTATCTGTTCTAATCACTCTATCAGAGAAAAATCTGAGTTGTAGAAATAACTGGAAACTCAAGACAGCCATAGCATTATGTTCTTTAAGTGTATGTAAACTTTTGACCACGACTGTAAATATTCACTTTCAAAAATACAGCAGATGTAAGTACCAGATTAAATATCTCAAAAACACGTCAAATATATGCGTCTAGTAAAATTATTTGAATGATCATGTTGTGGGAATGTTTCACTGGTTTCTGTCATGCTGCAAGGCCCATTTCTCTCTGCTGCTCCCAGTGTCAAATAGAAAATGCTTTAAAAACATTGTTTGGCATTTCACATTACAGCCTGACAATATACGAGTTTATTCACCTTGTTTTCTTGATATTTTCCATGCAGGTCCCTCTAGTGACAGATCTACATCTATGGGTTTGTCCTTGGTCGCCCTGCCCAACGTAATCTGTGGAATATAAATAAAAATAATCATTGGCATCAAAGTGAAAATGATTTTCACTGATAAGACCTTCCTTCCATGTTTCCATCATGTTTCCTTCACTATTCTTCTCACAGACACAACAACTATTTCTGTCTGAAATCTTACCTCTCGCGATCTCATGAGGTAGCGTACCATTCTTCCTCGTAGCGCCGCCAGTGTCTGGTTGTCAAAGTCGGGCATGCTCATCCCTGATGAACCAACATATGACCACATGAGTTCCACCAAAACAGATTCCTCAAAACAAATAAACATATAAAAAAACCTTTTTGTTTTTGGTGAGTGAAGGTGTTACATACCTGTGATACTGTCCACAAGGACCTGCCATCGAGGCAGCTCCTGCTCCAGCTGTCTGATCTCCCTTTTCTGGTGGCGATCGGAAATCATCAGCTCTGAAAGGAACGACCAAGGTAAGCCGGGGATGAGGAAGTTTATACAAACAATCTCAAGATGGTGAAAGAATTACATCCATCTTATACAGAGAAATTAAATCCAATAGGACAATTTAACTTCAGGGTAGTGTCTTACCATGTTCCAACACTTCATCTCTGCTCTCCCTGAATGAAAAGAAAAAGTAATCACCACTGAGAATGAATGGACATTAAATACTTAGATGGAAAACATTTTTCTTATTCGCAACAAAAACAGCACAAATACAGCAAAATTAAAGATTGTCTCACTTTAGCTTAACGTCATCGACCATCTGCTCGGCATCAGAGAAGTTGAGGACTTGGTCACCTTTAGGGAGAGGCTGAACTGCAACACACAATCAAAATCAACAAGACAACTGAATACAGATCTGCTACACTCATCCCTTTATTTATTTAATTATTTTTTACTTTGACTTTACTTTATTACATGTTCAACAAACGGCATTTCCAACACTAATACTGATTAAATATATTCATCCAGTGGGACTTCACTTAGCTGTTGTTGATGTCTAGAGGCGGTGTGTTTTTACCATTATTTATCATTTAAAAAGAGGCATAATCAATTCTCAAAAGTGATGAATAACATTCTTAATAATGTATAAAGCTTAAGAAGTGACAAATATTTGGTGAAATCAGTAAGCTGGTCAGGCCGTGGTCATGTTGTACTAAAATGCAAATTTCTCATTTGCTGAGAGAATGACCAATATGCACGATCTGAGATCCAAATGAGTAGTAAATTAAGTTAAAATAATATAAATATGTAGCTCAACTTACCACTCTGATCATCCAGTAGGTAGTACTGCTTCAGCAGCTGCCAGTGCACCAGCAGGCTCTTTGGAGTGCGAGATGGGTGAAAGATACCGGGGTGTTTGCTCAGAAGCTCCTGGAACACGTCTAGTTTGGGCTGACTAGTCTATTCAATTACGCACATACAAAAAAAAAGTCCCATGAGTAAATGTAAAAAGTATGTTATATGCTACAACCTGAATAAACACAAATACTTCAAAATGTAACTTTCAGCCATTCATGCATTTGAGCTAGATAGTATATTTGATATTTTATGCTACAAGTGAAATTCAAAAGTAATAGTTTCACTTACTGAACCAATCTTAGCCAGCAGCGCCTCCTCAGCCTGACTGAAGAGAGCTTTACTTTGGATAGCTGCGATGGCTTCTGGGTGAAGTTGACGCATGGCCTGCCATGCCAGCCTAAACAGGGTGAATACACAGAATATTAACAATGCCAAACCTTTTAATTACCTTTGAAATGGGTCAATAACCCATGAACTTGAGCAGGAAATTAAAGCTGCTGTCTCTTACTTTGAGATGACAGGATCATAGAGGAGAGCGTACCACCTCTCTTTAATTTCCCGCAGTGTGAAACGACAGCTGAACTTGACCCCCAAATGAACAGAAGTTAGGTCTGTGGTCTAAAGATGAAAAAAAACTCATTAGATTATTAAGCAACAAACAAGGACAGAAACATGATCAATGCTTTTGGACAATGATTTAAATGTTTTACTCACCTGTAACACTGCGTTTATAAGTAACAGGTCGTCAGTAGGTTTCCATCGTCCCAAGTCTTTAGTGATATGTAGAGGCTGCTTGCTTTTTTTTACCCTTTTAGTAATGGGTGCAGGGTTTACTACCATGGTGAGAGGTGGTGTGAGAGTGGTTCCTGATTTTGCCACCTGAGAATCACACAAAGTAAAAAAAAATTGTTGGTTCATGATCTTTGCCGTGAGATCCTCCAAGAATCTGTGGATACAAAGAGGGGTTCTGTACTTTTTTTTTCTCACTAGATGAAGGTTCACTCCCTGAACAACGGACTGGCTCTATAACAGGAGGACCTTTGACCCTGCTGGATGACTTCACAAGACTGCTCTCCACCAGCTCATCATCAAACTTCTTTCTCTTAATTGACCTGAGAAATGTACACAGAAATGATTCAACACAAAATACTCATCACTACAAATCAGCATTTCTTTTTAACGTTAAGAAAATGCAGTAAATATCGTAGTCTATTGTTGGAATAATGCTACATAAAAAAGGATAACTCAAACCTGGAGGAGCTTCTGCGTTTGGGAACACCGCTGCCAAATGCCTGTGTTGCTGTCCTCTTCACATCTTTTATTCCGTGTGACTCTTCGTCCTCTGACCGACTCTGAGCACCGGCTCCTGCCATCGCTGCACTAACGACAGGGTCGCCTGCCTGCATCTGATCAGCCACAACATGAGACACATTAAAAAACAATGTCGACATCTCTTAGCCTGGAGTGACAGGACTCAAGACCAGACTTGATCACAAACTTGAACCCAACCCAAACTGTTGTCATAATCCAAGACTAAATTAATATTTTTACAAACTGGCTGCAAAGATAAGTTAACCATGAGGTGAGCCAACTCAAGTTGATTTACTTCAGGAGCATCTCAATCTGAGAGGGAGTTCTTATCAGGTCGTAATTGGTTATCAAATTAGGACGTCAGATGAGTATTAGATAAGATAACATAAGATATTTGTTTTATTGATCCCACAGTGGGGGAATAACACTGTGACAATAGCTTAAAAAACAACTGTTAAAGACTTTAGAATTACATAATACAGAGAATATAAACACAAAAACAACAACACTTACGTGCAACACATAATAAGAAGTAATAGTAATAATAGGACAGTATAGACAGTATTTACATACACAACCTCACCCAGCAGTGGTGAGGTGTTACGGCACAGGTGAATAGGGATCTAGGTACAGTAATGTCAATCATTGATAGATAGTGCTTATAGGCACTGAATGACAACAGGATTAGCTTATTTGGAAACGTCACAATTTAAAAACTGACAGACGGATCAATCAGTTCAGATCAGATCTCACAGTGTGACCTCAAAGTGTGTTTAGTTTTCATAGAGCTGGATGTTTATTTGTTGTTGCTAACCTATTAGTTCTTTGTTTACATACAGTGTAGGCTACAGAGTAGCTCCTCCTGCCTTCGTATTAAACATTCAGGATCACATTAGCAGCTGTAAGAGTAGGATAGTTTTTCCTGACAATATGACACCACAGTCTGTTTGGTTAACTGGAATAATTTGATTAAAATAACGTAAGTTCACCAGTCAGTGTTAGCCACCTAGCATTAGATTACCCAGCTAACACAGCGTCCTCACGCCAGCCACCGTTAGCTCACTACAGGGCGAATTAAACTATCTACGCTGTCTTCTGACTCACCTTTCTTCGACGTTTTCCTTCGCCGTGGTATGTGGCCAGTCGATTGGAGTCTGTGTGGTCTATCTGTGCCTTTTATAAACAGCTCGCTGGCTAGCTACATGGCTAACTGGCTACTTGCATCTTTCGTTGCCTGATAGCATTAGCATTAGCTTCCAATTCTTCCTCTGTGGTTTTTACCGCAGTTAACAAACAGCTTCACAGCGCGTCACCGCCGCCTGCTGGGCAACAGCTGCAGACCTGGGCCATGTTTACAAGTATAACATACATACATTTATTAGATTTTACATCTACATCAGTGAATTACTCGAAATAATGAATTAATAGTTTTTATTGTTTTTAGTTTTTACACATCTCACTGTTGGCTACAAAAACATTGCAGTGTTAAGCACATTTGATATTATCACAATGGTGATAAAGATTAGACAGAGAGAACCTATGATACCCTACATATAACATACATTTTGAAGTCTTTGCATCAATGTTAGAATGGTTTTAAGACTCTTTTACTATGTGTCTGTCACTGAATGGTCTCTCCTGCTCTTTCTCTCTCTCTCTCTCTCTCTCTCTCTCTCTCTCTCTCTCTCTCTCTCTCTCTCATGAGGAGTCGGACTCTTTTTAAAGGAAAATTTTTTTCCAGCCTGGCCTTTATGATGTAACTTGTAATTTGTTACCATACTTTTTAAGTCTCAATAATTGACTTTCACATCATTTTCTTTCATTGTGCCACTTTTATGTATGTATAACATTTTATTGTTTAATTCAAATTTTCTGTGTATTTGAAGCACTTTGGTCTACGTGGTTGTATGAATTGTGGCATATGAATGAAGTCGAGGTGAGATAAATTGAGTTAAGATGATCATTTCCTTCCTTAAAGACTTCTATAAACTATGAACACCACCTTTGAAATGCTTTTAAATATACCCTTATATATGTAAATATCAATTTGTTAAAATATCACTTTACAGTTCATTTCTTTAAATCCACTCATGCTCTTTTCTTTCCCATAAACCAAGAACCATCCTCAGCTTCATAAAAGACCTCGGTGCAGCACGAGAAACAATATTGTTCTGTTTAAGGGTTAGTCTTTATATTGTGGCCTATTGAATTTAACCGCTCACTGCAGAAGACCGGCCTTGGCTTATTAGTTTCTTTTTCCCAGCAGGAATCTGAAACCTCTCCTCTGTAGTTCTCTGGGATATTTCTAATGCCCATGCAGGTTTACCCAGTATGGGGCAACAGAAGCAGCATGTCTCTCAACTCTTGTGGTATTTCTCCCATGTTGCATTTCTCCAGTCAAATATTGATCTAGATGGTCCTCACAGTCATTCTGAATCAATCATTTAATAATACATACATACAATAGTCATGAGTGTGAATTATACAATAAATGCTTCAAGTCCACAAGGAGGTCAGGAGCCCATTCATAGATTATAAAAAGGATTAGAGCCTTCATATGTCACAATCTGAACTTTTAACCCCCAGGAGTCATAGGCTATTTAGGTTGTTTGGTTACTTTTGATTGTGCCTTTAAAATGTGTTTCATGCCAATATTTTTTTCAGCACATTACTTATATTACCTGACCATTATTTTTTCACTTTGACATACTGGACTTGAACGGTCGTCATCATTTGATCATACCAGTGTGATTGGGGACCTTAAAGAATTAAAGTTAAATGACATGATTTTTGTTTTGAAGTAGATCTTCAAGGTAGCCGTGATGTGCAGGGCCGTTGAGCAATCTGACCCACATGGTTGACCTACAGCTGCTGCAGCACAGCTCGCTCTGCACAGTCCACATGGTCATGTCACAGAGGAACTTTGATACTCAGCGTTCTAGTTCCTAGAAATTAATCCCTGTGTGTAGTTGTTCACTAGCATAAAACTAACAAAAATGAGACATGCAGCTGATCAGGTAGACCGACTCTGATGCATGATGGTGAGAGGGGATTAATTTTCTGAATGGGACAAAGTGGGTGGCAGATCAACACGAAATAAACAGCTAATTTAATTTTCTTTAAAGGTTTAGTAGTAGTTTACTAATAAAACCAAAAAACAGGCAGAGGTCCAACTTGAAATCTTTTAATGACATTTACAGTAACAGTTTCAAAATGTATTAAATTAGAATAAATACAGGGTTCAGATACTGAAGCTTATTATATTTACAAAAATGGTGGTATATCACTCATAGTGGGTTTACATAAAAAAAATTAAGGACTGGAAAACGTGCATTGTGCTGCATTGTTGACGTGTGGAAAACATTTACATTTGGACAACAGGTTTACAGAGTCTATGTTTGGGACAGTGGCACCATGCATTCATACATTCCTAGACTGGAATAATTCAACAGCTGCCTTTTTTTCTAAGGAACCTGTCACTTAAAGATTTTCACCATAAGCACCTTATAGAATACATTTTTATAATAGCTACACAAAACTCTCACAGTAGCTCAATAACAGGAAGAGAGATGAGACACAGTGTGTCCATGTGCCAGTCTGAGACTTAATTCTCTTTGATATTTTATGACACAATGTGTCTCAGTCTACTGCAATAACATACAGAAACACTCTTGAAATTAAATATTTGCATAACCGTAACATACAGGAAATTGCTGATGCCTCTGTGTTCAGTTGAGAGTGCAGAAGATCACAGTTCATAATCAGATTTAAGACGGCGTTACCAGATTCACACTGGGACATGTTGCACGAACCGTGAAATGCAACATAGTCTGACTCACTTTAAAGACAAATGTCTGGAGATTGTCTGATTGTCACCGACTTGCTCTTGGCCTATGTGCAAATAAGTGCTTGATGATGATTTTATTAAAAAAACAAAACAAAACAAGAGACAGTATTAAAATTGGAGTTACGTCGCTCCTGGGAGAAAGCCTCGGTGATGAGCCGTTGCTGCTCATCCTTCATTCATTTACCCGTCTGCACGTCAGCCTCTGCACACTAGGTTACAGGTACAGAGGGCTTTGGCC
This sequence comes from Terapon puta, assembly GCA_028564955.1. Classification (NCBI taxonomy): domain Eukaryota; kingdom Metazoa; phylum Chordata; class Actinopteri; order Centrarchiformes; family Terapontidae; genus Terapon; species Terapon puta. The sequence continues at coordinate 16,423,304 of JAOXYL010000100.1, read as the reverse complement.
TTCGATGTGTCAAAGGTCGAGGATCAGCTGCATGCAACAGGCCCATGGTTCTTGTGATATCCCTGCCCGCTGGCGCGGATTGTGGAGAGACATTCTCATAAAAAGACTGGGCTCAGGAGAGTGGGTCATCGTTCAATAAACTGGAGGTTAATGACATTTTCAGGGACTAGAAGCGTCCGTGTCATGGGCTTCACAGAAATCCCTTCTGGGTCCGGCTTCACGTCGAACTCCACGAGGATCTAATGAGACCAGAAACAGAGAGGACAGATTTAGTACAGGGCAAGTGAAATGAAAACGAATCAAGTGCTCATCATGCGCTAAGTGTTAGCTAGTGACTGAAATCCCAGGATTAAGTAATCAAATCAATTCATTAGGAGCTGGATTTGCTCAATGGATTAAACCCCCTCCCTTTAGTTGCTTACATTATTCCAAGAAAAAATGTAGCAAGAGGATTTGTTGGAAACACTGCACTTACTGGCAAACTGTATTTAATCGTAAACATCCTGAATTACTTGTTACATAATTCAAGTAATCTGTGTCCATGTTCAGTCCGGATACAGCATTGATTTTCAAAAGACAGTTAAACGTCAAATTACTGCTGAACTGACACAGTGAGCCGGTGCATTGTTACATCAGTTTACCATCTAATGAGCTGATGAGCAGCGTTAGAGGTTGTTTTCTTCCTGTGTGCTTTTCTCCTCTTGTACGCTGCATCTATTGACTCAGCCTAGTTTAAAACCAGTTTTGGCTCCAGATACCCTAAAAGCTAGTCATCTCAAATACGTCTTCCAATGTCATATCACAAATGTTTTTTCTTTACCAGAGTCTTAATAAGGCCTGGCCAACTCACCCTGGCGAGAGCAAGGTAGAGCTCCAGCTCAGCGATGCGCCGACCTATGCAGCTGCGCTTTCCCACCCCAAAGGGCACGGAGGCATACGGGTGGTGAGTCTGGTCCCTGTTCAGCCATCGATGGGGCTGGAATTCGTTTGGATTTGGAAACACTGCTGGATCCCGGGATGTTGCGAAGTGGCACAGGGTGATCAGAGTCTGGGTGGAAAAGGTTTCACTGTCAGATACGTGCATGTGTGCATTAAATTCAGATTCAACTCAGAACAAATGTTCTTTCTAGTGTGACCATTTGGCAGGAGACAGCTCTGAATCTGAGTAGTCGTCACAGGGTTTGAGTGATTTTAAAATTCCCTCAACACACTCACGTTTTTCGGGATGATGTAGCCTCCAACCTGGATGTCCCTCTCTGTGATGACTCTTGCGTTGGCAGGAATAACAGGGTACAACCTGGAGAACAAAGTTCAGTCATTTCATTGAACTAGAAGAATGAAAACTAGATGTCTTCCGGAAAATGAAGATGAGTTGTACCTCAGCACTTCTTTGACTGTGGCCTTCAGGAGAGGCATGCGGGCCACATCTGCTGCCACCGGCATCCTTCGCCCCGCCAGCACACTCAGCACCTCATCCCGAAGCGAGGCCTGCACCTCAGGGTGACGAGACAGCTCGTACAATGACCAGGACATCGTGCTGGAGATCTGAAAAGGTGGGTGCACACGGGTGGTCAACAAACCAGGAAACCCGGACTGACGGCAGAGTACAGCGACAGTGGGGGGGGGGTTGATCGCTCTTACTGTGTCGACTCCCGCGAGGAGCAGCTCTGTGACGTTGCTGTAGACCGTCTTCATGGGGAGCCCGGTCCGCGACAGGAAGTAGGTGAGATAACGGCCCTCCACCTTCTCTCCACGGGCGACCTTCTCAGCTTCAGCCGTCAGACGCTGGTCAATGTGACCTTTGGCTGGAGGCACAGAGATTAGTGGTCATTAGGACAGTGAGGATACAGTATGGGAAAGATCCAAAAAGCAATGCATCCATTTCCCAGTGATAAATAATTATAAACTAGACTTTCTGACAAACTTGGCATCTCTGATTAGAACCACAATTTGGTGATTACAACTGATCGAGACTTCAGCTTCAGATGATCTTCTGGTGCGTGAGGGTTAAGAACTTAAATCTCTGGCTTCCTGATCCAGTTTGCACCAGCGTGATTATTCTATGTTCAATTTCGATGTCTCAGATCTGGATAAGTCTTAACGTGCTTTGAGAGAGTGAGCGGGACGATACAGGAGGATGGGAGAAGAATAATTACTTTAATGTGTAGCAGTGGGAGAAACTGCCTACCGAAGTCAAACATGTAGTCCCAGCACTGACAGAAGATGTTCCAGGGTTTAGGGAACAGCTGGTGCAGCCAGCTTGGCATGGCCATGGTAAGAAGCGTCATGACAAACATGGTGTTGATGGACTGGATGAAACGCTCTGTCTCCTCAGGGACAACCTCATCCAGGCAGCCAATTCGGGATTCAAACAACACTGAGGAAATTCCTGTAAAAAAAAAAGAAAGGGGAAAAAAAGGTAAATGAAGAGGTGAGAAAGACAAGCACAAGGGCCGACAGAAATGAGCTGTAACTTGTGGCTTTTTAAAAGTTTGTTTTTGAAGTTGTCAGCAGCTCCATAATGACAGACGAGTGTTGAAATAATATCATGGCTGAATTAAGCAACAGAAATGTTGCAAAGAGGATCTGATAACATCACAAGTGTTATATCCCGGAATAGACGACAGTTTACATGCAAAGTATCTTTCAGTGAGTACCACTGCAGCATTGTTTACTTATTCGCTGGTTGCAGTTTATAACATCACGTCTCCTTTGGCAAGATTTAGTTTGGTCGAGTTCTATCGGTGGCAATATGTCACAGTCCACAGACCCCAACCCAGCCTCCACTCAACAATACAATCATTCTGACGACAGGAGAGTTAATGTTTGTGAGCTGTGCGTGTGACGACACAGTCACTGGATTGAAACTGTGTTTAGTCTGGGAAAATGCAGGAGAGGGAAATTAATGGATGGCGCTCACTCAGCAGAGGAGCCTGGAGGCAGAAAACAAATTAAATTTCTCACTCCGATGTGTGTATCCACAATTCATTTGCTTTTAGAGGAGCACTTTTACAACCAACTTTGTAAAATAAGTTTGGTTGTAAAAGTACATACGTATTTAATAGTCAGTGGTTAGTAGAAAAATGCTTGCTTGCATCGCTAGTTAGATTTATGCAAATAGTCAAAAGAAGTCAAACTGATAATGTTTTTGAATGCAAATAGCTGGAAAACTCAATTTATTAAATCTCTTAAAACAAACAGGGAGGTGCAGTGGTAGAAATGAACAAAACTTTACTTACAACTACTTTACTACTGCAAAGAATGTAAATCAAATAGTAAATACACAGTAACAACATAACAGAAACTTTCACACTGATGTTTGAAGTGGACTCCCCTGATAATAAATCTGGATACAGGACGGTTACCTGTAAATGAGTATTTTTTGTTGCAGAATTACTGTTTTATTACTATTTCCACCACTGCAAAAGTTAGCTGAAGTTTGTTGTTGGTCTCTGATGGAAATCTTGAAATTATTTGGGTTAAGGTCATTTCGTGTCATCACATGCTCTTGCTGCACGTGGCCGGCCCTGATTATCAGTGTTTACACAGTGTGATATATACCCTGTAGTGATGCATGATCCTGACACTCGTGTGGGACACCTTACCCTCCAGGCCGAAACGGTAGAACTCGCTGGCGATGTCTGTGACGAGGCCTTGGGGACATCTGCGAAGCCGAAGTTTGGCGATGAGGTCGCCGACTACGCTGTTCAGGGTTTTATCGTAAGCTTCGACCGCCTTCGGGCGCAGCATGTGCTTCCCCAGGAGGCTTCTCACTGACTGCCACTCCTCCCCTTCACTGGGAAACACACATAAAGTAAAAACACCTGTTAGGACAACATCTGCACACACAAGTCAGCTGCACTGGCAACAACTCGGAGGATTGTCCACGTTCCTTTTGATTTAAGGTCACCAAAGTTTTACACTTTGTGGTTCACCAGCCCCCACTTTGAAGGATATGCCTTCATCATAAAAGCTTCATATCAATAAATAACAAAGTGGGGAAAATCTTTAATTCCTCAGTTCAGTATGTCAAACTAAGAGGTTCACATTCATGTAAATCAAGCATAACAGTCAAGAAGAAACTACAGATCATTCAAGTATACGTGTGCCATGACATTGTATTGTGATCTGAGGGCTTGTAATGAGGAGGAGGACAACAGCGAAGCGGAAAAGTCTGAATGAGAGTTACTCACGACGTCAGAAGTCCATAGTGGTGCCCTCTGAGCTTCCTGTAGTCCTTCCAGGAGGAAAGGTCAGAACGCATGGGGTGCAGGCCCTCCTGCCTCAGTACCTGCTCAATGAGCGTCGGATCAGCCACGTGAACCGTGAGGATGGGACCAAAGCTTGCTTTCCACATGGGCCCGTACCGCCGCACTCCTTCCAGCTGGGACGCGAGAGAGACATGAGAGTGACCTCGTGAAAAACCCTGCAGGCGTTGAGATGACTGACATCACCTCTGAGCGCACTGTCCTTCACTCTGAGGCCCAGCAGAGAGTGAGGAAGATGCCAGCAGACTTTTGTAACCCACTAATGATTATTTTTACTGAGGACCGTGTTCACCCAAATCTTCCTCTCTGCATGCTGAAAACCAGTCTAAACCAAGATGCTGAACTGACCTACTGCACAGCAGTCGAGCAAAAAAAGACATTTGTTGACCTATTCAAAATATTTCAAATGAGCAGACAGAAGTAATGTGATGGATAATAATCCATCACATTACTTCTGAACAGATATTTGGATATTTAAACATTTTAGATGCTTTAAGTAAAGTCGAAGGAGAGCCTGAATGTGTTTATTGAGGATCTTGAACCAGGAAATGTATCTTTTCTTTGTAGTAATCTCCAAATAAGGCAATTAATTAATCAATTCTAATCAATTGTTATCATCATACATGATCATTATTTTTAGATGTCGATGAGGACACTTGGGGCATTTAACAGTAACCCGACATAGTAACTGTAAAGTGACTGAGGTCTTCTTATCCTCACCTCAGCTATCAGTCTTTCCCTACAGCCGCCTGTCTGAAATCAATCAGTCGTACTCAACTCACTCATTTGCAGCTCATCGATACTTTTTTATCACTTTGTCCTCCGCAGCCTGTACTGTATGTATTTGTTTCGAAAATAGAAGTATTGTACATATTTATGTTCATTATTTCATATCCCAGGCGTTCACGCTCCTCTTAACTGAAATGAACCCCCCTCCCATCATCTTACCTGTAACTCGTGCAGCCGTGACAGCCCCCGTTTGGCGAACAGGTCCCAGGCGAAGCTGGCCACGGACGGTCCGGGCATGTGGTCCAGGGTCCTGGCCGCCTTGGCCCCCTCCGGCCCGGCCGAGGCTCCCTCCGCCCACCTCTCCATCCACTTGACCAGGGGGAAGGCGCTCCGGCCGGATACTCTGAGAGCTTGCTGCAGCATCCTTCTCACTGAGATCATGGAGCGGTGGCCGGACGCGGCTCATTTTCGTCCGCCCCCCCGGACCGCCGGCTCTATTTATAACGCCCGACCTGCTCCTCGAACCCGCGGAGATAAAGCTGTGAAAATGCCTTATCCCGGGACCAATCGTGGGCGCAAGTGCCGCGCAGGCCCCGCCCACTTGCCCGCCGCGGATGGGGGACCGCGGAGGCGTGAGCCCGGGCCGGGAGGAAGGTGTGTCCAATCAGAGGTCCGAGCCCAGACCATCCCAGGGATGGCACACGTGGAGGCGCTGGATAAATAATACATTACTCTGGTGGCCGCTCAGGCTTATCTCCCCCCACCTTTGCTCGGCACTTTGCTCTCTGACCGCGCAATGGTGTCTTGTGTGGTTAAAAGATCGCTTCCCCTCAAGGCCAATGTTGCTCGGCTGTAGATTCCTAAGTATGTAGGCCAGCCGAAACTCCAAGCGCAGACAAACAGCAAACAATCAATGACCAAGAAAGTGGCACAATTTGCGATTTGGCCATTCTCACAAAGCATCATCGACTAAGACTAAACGAGGACGGGCTGACAGGTGACCTGCATCAGCACAGACAGAGGGACATTATTTCATGCTTAACATGCAGGCACAGGAGGGGATGGAGTGTCTTGGTCAGACCTTTGTTTACCCTGCGATGACCGGCTCTTTTGCTGACTTGGTAGGTTTCTAAGCGAGAGAGAAA
>JAOXYL010000100.1:16354051-16373010 GCA_028564955.1 Terapon puta | reverse complement strand
GCATGAAAATCGTGAGGAAAAGAAAGAATAGTCTGAAGTAGCAGCAGAGGGGGAAGAAACGCACACGAAAGACACACATGACAAAAATACTGGTATTGCCCTTAAACATTCTCATAAAGTGAAAAAAAATGTGTCTTTTAACGGAGGACCGAAGGGTTGGACTTCATTTCATGTTTTAACATTTTTCTGAAATCAACCAGCACTGCAACTACAAAAGAATAAAAGCAGTTTTAATCACAGTCTGACTTCATTTGTGTATTATTATAATACAGATGGTGGTCAATGTGAATAGTGAATGTGATTTTAGGAAAACTGAAATGGGTCATTATTTTGTGAAAGATACAATGAGCTATGTTAAATACTAACATGACTTTAAAAAGACCAATTAGCCTCGACACACTGTTTCTGTTGTCTAATTTTGACCAAATAAACAAATGAATGTGGCTGTTTTACTCAACGATGTTTTCCTTTTTGATTTTTTTGCATGACTTGTAATTGTGTATCAAAGAGAGGGGGACCAAACAGTTGGGCAACTTATAAGAGGCAGATCTTAAAAATAGACGTATGTGAGATATCCTGAATTATGCTAAACTGAGCTAACTGGCTGCTGGATCAAGTTACGATAAAACAGCATCAATCTTCTCCTCTGACTCTGAGCAAAAAAGCGAAGAAGTAAATAACCCAAAAGTCAAACAATTGATGATCGACTCAGCAGCGCTTAACTTTAGTGAAACTCCAGCTCCAGCTATTGGACGTATTATTCCTTCCACCAAAATAGATTCGATTCATGGACATTATTTCATTAAAACAAGAAATTCAATTCAACAAAATGATAATTGGTGTAAATTCAGGAAAAATCACCCTGCTGAGTCGCAAACCTACACACCTAAAATGTTATTTGTCAATGCTCATGAGCTGAAAAAACTAAAATATTCATGTGCACAATCTTTATCCATATTTCAAAGTGATTTATAACAGATTCTATTTTTGCTTGGAGCCCCCCCGCCCCCCTGTGAGGTTTAAGGTTTAATCATGTTTGGTTGTACTTGCTGTGCTTTGATTGCTCCAAATACTCACGTCACTCATACAGGATCAGGGAAGTCGAGTTTAGCTGTAAGGGTGACAACAAAAATGGTAATTAAGTAGATTTCTAACTCATTTTCTAGACAGGTGAGGGATGAGAAGATGGGGAGAGAGGGAGGAAAAGTGCCCCCCCCCCACCTTCATCTCCATAAAAACTAATATTTTTCCTCCCCTCTCTTCCACATGCTTCTTCTGCCTTGCATCATCACCTGCAAACCCCCAAACTGGGCCCATCACTGTCCCCTCCCCGTGGGATTTAATGACCTTCTCTTTCTATTTTATGCCCTCATATTACGATGATCCATAGACACCCCCCCCCCCCAATTTGTCACTCGGAGGGGACAGACAAGGAGGGAGAGTGAGAGAGAGAGAGAGAGAGAGAGAGAGAGAGAGGGAGCGGGGATGGAAAAGGAGAGGGGATGGAGCTGGAGACGGAGCAGATGCACTGGCAGGAGCAGAGCTGAGTTTTTTTCCTCTCTCTCTCTCTCTCTCTCTCTCTCTCTCTCTCTCTGTCCCTCCTGCCTCTTTTGTTGTGTCGGCGCAGATAAGAATCTGATGAACGTGTGCAAGGACCACCGCCGCCTCCTCCTCCTCCTCCTCCTCCTCACCGTGAGCCTCTCATCCCCATCCTGCGTGCCGGAGCTGGATCCAGTGTGGAGCTGCTTGTGCGGCTAACGGAGGGCTAACAGCGGGGCCGGGGGAGGGAGGGAGGGGAGGGGGGCAGGTGGGCTGCACGGCTCTGTGGCAGCGAGGAGAGGAGGAGGAGGAGGAGGAGTAGGAGAGAGAGAAAAAAAGGAGGAGGGACTGTGGTGAGCTGGTGGGCTTCCTCTGCCTCACAGACACATTTTATTGACTTGCTAATTGGATGAGGCGCTCGGAGGAGAGGATGCGGTGAAGGAGAGGAGCCGCTCTCCAGAGGAGGGACGCGGGCACAAGGAAGCATCGCCCCGGCTGCAGAAATCCGGACACTTCATCTCGCTCTCTCTTTTTTTTTTTGGAAAAAAGAGAAAAAAAAACCCTTCTGGAGACATAACAACAGATGCTCTTTTTTTCTCAGCATCTCCCAGTGACCCTCGCACCGTGCATGCGTTATTTTATGCGTGACATTGTCGAGCGGAGGCTCCAGCTGCCAGACGCTTCGTGACAAGTGAATGATTTCCATTTTGATGTTTTTGCACCCTGTGTTCTCTTTCACCTGTTTTTTCTTTCTCTCTTGGACTCACTACCAGCTGGAGCTTTTTTCTTTCTTTCTTCCTCTTTTTTTCTTTTTTTTACCTCTTAGCCTTGTCAGATGTGCCATTTGATGTGAATGGTGATCTGATGGCGAGATAAATTCTTCGTCAAATCAAATGTGCACGGGGAGAGAAAAAAATATGAAGGTATGATCTGAGCAGAAGCCAAGACACATACTGTATTAAGGTGGCATTATTCATTTTAGCCCTAGTGAAGAAATGGATCAGCCGAATGTATTGGCTGTTGCATAATTCCAGGCTGAAATCTAAGGCGAAGACATCAACACAGTGAGAAAAAGAAATGTCTCCTGATCTGTATCTGTGTGTCTGCATGTCAGATTTGTGCAGGATAAATTAGTTTAGGAGGGAGAGCAAAGCGAAGAGAGGGGAGGATTATGAATGAATCAGTGGTAGAGACCAGTAGTAGCGGTGTGCATTGAGGAGGATTAATGGAGGCATTAAAAAAAAAAAACAGTCTAGACTTGTTTCACCACTGGGTCAGCCTTTTGAATATATTCTGGAAATTTGCAATTCGAAGCAATCCTCTTCTTTTTCTTTTCTTTCTTTTTTTTTACTGACTGAAAGGAAACTCATCGCATCACTGTCAAGTACACAGGCCTGATATCAGAAGGTTTGATCAGGTGTTTGATCTCAGGTTTTCTCTCTCCCCAGCTTCAGTCCCCTCCTGGTTGCCATGACTGAGGTGTGCGGGTCTGGCTAGGTCACAGAGCAGGTGCCACTGTGCTGAAGTCTGCTGTCCCGATGAGCAAGGCAGCCAACCCGCAGAGACGCACCACCTACCTCATTTCCCTCACTCTGGTGAAGGTTGAGGCTGTGCCAGAGGATGTAGCAGGGAGCCAGAGGGAGGCTCTTCCAGAGGGGGAAGGGAGCCCTAAGAGGGAAGAGGAGGAGGAAGAGGAGGAGGATGAAGAGAAGGAAAAGGAGGTGAGCAATGCTCCTGAAAAGGAGGAAGCACCTGTATGTACACAAGTGGTGGAAAATGAAAGCACGCAGGTGGAGGAAGAAGTGGAACAGGTGCCAGTCAAGTATGGCAGCCCTGTTGAGTACCGTGGGAAGCCTGAGAGGAGGGAAACTCATGGACACCAAAAAGACATTGTGTTAGCTGGTAAAAGCAAAGAAGCCCCTTTGGTACAGCCACCTGCCAGGCAGATGATCAAAGTGTATGGAGGACCTACCTCTGAGGGACCTGTGCGCAGAGAGGGGCCTCGCTCAGAAGCCCTGCGCCCCAAGACGGAGCTCTACAGAGAGCCCCCAATGCTGTTCCTGAAAGGTGAAAACGGGGCAGACCTGAGCAGCCGCTCACGTTGCAGCCTCCCTTTTTCCATCCCGCCGCAAGTTAGCCAGCGGCCTGAGATCCTGATGAGGTCCCACACAGGAGGCAACTCTGCAGGCTGGAGGGAACTCAGAGAGGCCAACACAGGCCTGTATCACTCTGCCAAGACTTTGGATCGAAGGGATAACCGCATTGGGGAGCAGTCCCCCCTAATGGCAGCTACAACTCTGGGGCCTTACAGAGCATCCTGGGCAGACAGCGATGGCCGGGGCACGCTCATTCGCCCTGGAGCCCCCGTCAGCGGAGGGTTTTCAGGCATAATGAGCAGGGACAGCCCTCAGGGGGAGAGGTTCAAGACGGTTTCTGTTTCCTTCCCTGCACCTCCCGCCACCGACGTGCCCAGGCCTCAGAGAAAAGCTACAAGTCGTACCCTGGACAACAGCGACCTACATTCCCTCTCTGAGGATCTGAAGAAGGGGAAGGAGGGCCAGGGGGGAACCATCCAGCGAGCTCCTCCCCGTGACCGAAAGATGCTCAAGTTCATTAGCGGCATCTTCACCAAAAGTACAGCCACGCCGCCCAGTGTCAACGCCCCACCGCCCCTCTATCCAGCTGTGGAGCGGGGCTCGAGTGAGGAAGAAGGTAAGGCCCCCTCATGCATCTGCACACACAGCATGGCCTTTTCTGTTCTAATTTACAGTAATGTTGGACTTTATATTTTAGCCCTCCATTTCTGTTCATACATTTAGACTCGGCTTATTGATTTTTGAGCCCCACAGTGCTGCACATACTTAAAGAGGACCACATTCATTTAGCTCTGTGGCAGAGATCGAAAACTCTGCTTCCCTGAGAGTTAGGTGATGGTGGGAAAAAGCACTGTCACATCTGTTGCTTCAGTTTTCAGCCATCAGTGCTCACTTGGGCTGAAATTAGGAGACTGAAAAGACCAGTTTTGTTTAATGTGATTACACAGGATCACACAATTATTGTCACCAACAGTGCCCTCTCTGGAGTTGTGTGGACCCAAACCAAAATATGTCCTCCCACTCAGTCCCAGTAATGCTCTAATACCCCTCAAATTTGCAAATTTACTTATCATGCCTTTGTTGTAAATTATCTTTTGCAATATTAAAGAAACTGTGAGCATCAAGGTATTGTGCTAAAGTGTCCAACTTGACATTACATGTTGATTTAAATCTGCGTGGATGAAAAGCATCAGTGTTTGAGATAAGTAATAAGAGGCAGGTTTAAACTTCAGCTGATGATATGACTGAAAGTCTGTCTGAGATCAGGTCTGTGTAACATTTCATGTCTTCTGAAACTAATTCTCAGAGCTACGCAACAGCTTGCTATAACAACATCCTGATGAAAATAGTTTGACAGCCCTATGTGATAATGAGGAGCTCCTTTTATTCAGAAGTAACACAGGCCTATAGAAGAAAAACATCAGATCTTCCATGGGAGCTACAGACGGGAACAACAGAGCAAACTTTCAAAACAAAATGACATCTGAGATTTTCATTATTAAAGGATACGTTGTTTAAAAAGCACTAATGTGGCCTTCATGCTGTTAAGATCTCACTCCATCATGGCACAAATGAGTAAATAATAATTGATTCATACTGTTGAAATTATCCATTGATCATTTCATCAAGTAATTGACAGAAGATCAATCAGTACAAACAATGTGGTTTATTGATTTATCCTATTAAGTCAAGAAAGAAATTCAGGATTTAGAGAAAAGAGACCTAAACCTTTCAGTATTTATGATTTCAGGACAAGTGTTTGGACAAAAAAAAAATTGAAGGCATCATATTTGATTTTGGCAAATGTCATGAGCCTTTAATTTTTTTTTTAACATTTCATGGACAAAACAATCAATAACTGGAATCAGCAGATTAAATCGCAATGAGAAAAATAGTTGCAGCCATATATTGATTACCTGTATTGATTTACAATGAGAATGTATCTAAATGTCAAGTGAATCATCCCCCTTGACAAAAGCTGGGTCTATTTCTAAAGGTCCTTCAGGCCTCCTGAAGCTCTGTTCGAGACGGTGAATGTAATTTCATTTAGCTGTGAATGAAAACAGATGCAGAAATGGAAATAAAACAAACATACCACTAAACTAAAGCCACCCACAAATCTGATTTTAACTTTATTAATGTTGCAGATAACATTTTTAAATTTAGTACAGATTGTTCTCTCTGTCCATTTTAATAGTGAAAATGGTCAAAATGCGATGATGTGACTTTATACTAATGCCCTTGATCTTTTGATCTCTACAATGAGGAATTCCCCAAATCCTGACACTAAAACAGATGAAAATTGGTTAAGTCATGTCAAAAACTAAGAAAACACCCCATGCAGTATTCAGACTTCTCTATTTAAAATAAAGCAAAGCAAATCATGCATCTTCATCAATCCTTAATCTTTATATTCTAAAGAAAATTATCTTTGACAGAGAATGTGGTATCAGAGTAAGCTCTGAATAATTTGTCAGTAGTAAGTGGGACATGAATAATTAAGGTTGGGGATACACAGAGCCGTGTTCATCGGAGGAGTGAGGAGAGCGGGAACCTGCCACTTCCTGATCTGTGCATGGAGTTAATCAGCATTCAAATGGAGCCTATTCATTCGACAGAGCTATATTGTGTTTAAGTGTTTGTAAGCAGCGCAGTAAACGTTGTACCATGTTGAACCTATAATTACACCGCAGTATTGATCGAGTTTGATTTAGAAAATATTGGTCAATGTTGTCAAAGTGCGAGCGACGTGCACTTCTGCTGTATCTCCAGCATCATATGTGCACAGACGGACATCGTATCGCTGTGCCTCTCACACACGTCGCTGTATCCATGAGAGACCATTTATTGTATAGAGAACCCGGGCTGGAGGCTTCTGGAAAATGGAGTTGCCATGGCAACAGCAAGCCGCGAGAGATGCTATTTGGTCTGTGGTGTGACGCTGTCGATGGAGGGGAGTGTGGGGGCGTGGGGATTGCCCAAAGATGGGGTTGAGGGGGTTTAAAGTTAGAATATGTGCCTCCAGAGAGCTACCTGAGCACACCGTGACCCCGAGAGCTTCGAAATATGTGTGTGTGTGTGTGTGTGTGTGTGTGAACAGTATCTGCGCTGCTGTCTCTGGCGATGAAGATTTCTACATTGATTTACATCTATAAGGACTTTTCCAGAACTGTGTATATGTTTGTGTCTGTGTGTGTGTGTGTGTTTAGTCATTTGTCTTTCTCTGCTCAGCCCCATATCTGCAGATGTGTGTGGTGTCCTCCGCGGCTGTGTGTGTGTGTGTGTGTGTGTGCGCGCTTTATTGAATGTCCACTGACAGAGGCACTTTTGCTGTAATTCTACTGAGGTTAGGGCTAATGCATTCAAACCAGAGTGTTTACTGCAGCCTCACCACAAAGATCCGCACCGAGTCTTTTAATGTCCAACTGTCAAAAGTGGAAAGTTTTGTAAATAATTTGATGAAAGAAAAAATGTGCTATTGGATTGTCTCATTCCACCCTGTTTCACGATACACCCTGAAACTAGTAAAGGTAGTTTAATATAATGTAGTGGCTGAATCATTATTTCTTTGCAGAAAAACTTTATGGCTGAATATGAGAGAGTAAGTGACCTGTGATTGATATTTTCTGCAGAGTGCAGAGCAGAAATATATCCATGACCTCAGAATTAAATTAGAGGGTGAGCTACAGAGTAATAAAACTAAGGATACGAATAAATTTACACTTGCTGTAACTTAAAAAAATGGAACAAATGTAACTAATCTTGCTGTCCATACTGCCAGTACGCATTTTTCTTATCTTAATTTGGCCCTTTTACAAAGTCTTATTTTAGTATATTAGCACCAAATCCAAAAGGCATTAAAAACAACTGCCACACAATAAACACACACAGGCGGGGGATCATTATGATCACAGTTAGGCGATGAAGTAGATATATTTGGCCACAATCTCACAACTATTTATCATCATGACACTTGGAACATAATGTAGCTTTTTAATATTAACACTCAGTCATCATATTGTCACTGCCAAGTGGATTTTCTTATCACTAAACCAAAGCCAGGAAACCAGCACAAACACATGTCTGTTTAAGGTTTGCATTGTTCAATAAATGCCAACAGATCATCCTTGTGATGAAATGAGGTGAATTTGGTTTTCACAAAATTCAGTTTAAAGCGTATAAAGAGCTGACAGAGGAATGAGTTCGCTCATCTCCAGAGACACCGATTTCAGCCTCAGCCTAAAAACAATGCTCTGTCACTAGATGAGTCACTTGACAGCAGTTATCTTCGATCATTTCCAAAAGAGCCATTTGCTTTATGTCTGATAAAAAATGAAGTTGCTCATTAAAATAACCCAAATCCCACTATTGATAATTCAGTATAAAAACATCCATCTGAACAACAAACAATTGGCCCCAAAGATCAGCCCTTGAGATTAAAACTTTCAGTTTTTTGTGCAGAATATCTTAAAAATCCTGGTCAATATGAAGTAATGATACAGACTCTGACTCACCCAATAGACAATAAATAAGTGAAAGCCTTTTTTAAAAAATCTGCAAAGGTTCTGTATGAACATTTTTAAGGTATTTGATTCTTATGATGAAAATCTGCTCCATTTCTTCATGCATCAGCCCCCACGGTCTTGTTTCCACAGACCAGCAGGTGGTATATTCTGTCTTGTTTCAGCTGACACTAAGTTCTATAAAATTCATGAAATGAAGGAAACTGTACCAGAGACAAGATGAATTATCTCACTACAGCTGGCTTTCTTTTTTAAATATTAATACGTTTTCAAGGCTGAATAAAAGAATAAATGACTTGTTAGGTGGGGTTTTTTGTAGGGTAACCATAATAAAAGGCAACAAATGTGGCGTGTCTAACAATGTTAAGATTAACTAAAGATGTCTGGCATGCTCACTAACTCATGTAGACTTGCACATTTGTGCACTTGATTGAATTTTCTGGATGCTCACTGTTCTCAGAGCCGCAGCCTCTCTGCACCCAGACGGAGAAGCTTTAACGCTATGACTCTTGAGGCAGGCAGTCACGCCAAACCTGGCCAGCCGTTCGTAGTTTGCTTTTTAAATTGGTCAGAACTTGACAAGAAGTCTGTATTTTTCGATCATTTACAGAAATAGGCTGAGGTTTGGAAGCAGGGAGGCATGGTTAGCCTGCAGTAGTTAGCTGTTTTAAGGGACCAGAAATATTCAAGATGCAAAACCCAAGTGACTCATGTATGTTATGGTGACTAGTTTGCACGCTGGCAACAGTCAACATGTAAATTAGAACAGTTTTGGAGTAGTGGTAGGTGGACTTTTTTTCTTTGTTCCCTGTTTTTACCATAGCAGATCCCTGTATGACACACTTCTTAAAGCAGTCTGAGATATTTTAAATAGTTTGCTGTCTTGCTCATAGCCTGATGAGAGGGTTGATAATAATTTGATCTCTGCGTTTCCAGTACAGAAATGGATGCGAGGAGTTTTTTCATCTCAGCTTAGGCTTGAAGCAGGGGAAAACAAAAATGTGCTCCAAACTTATTTATAGTCGGTTTAGTATACCATGGCATATAAACTATAATACATCAAATCATTACAGGGCTGAGTTTATTTATAAAGTTTAACCAATGAACCTCCTCTGCACCTTTTCTTATTTTATTCAGCTCCATGCACCAGCAGTCAAGAATGGACCATGAGCCAGCCTGTACAAGAGCTTCACCTGGTAAGCATTAGGAAGTGCGTAGCTTCTACACAAACCAGTGAGTGAGATTAGATGCATTCACATTTTGCCCCCATCTCTCTCTCTCTCTTTGTGCATTTGCGCTCTGCAGGGTGTTTTCGGAGGTCTGTGCAGTGGGAAGTCAGCTCTGGTCCACAGACACTTGACAGGAAGTTACCTGCAACTTGAGAGCGCTGAAGGTTGGTTTCAAATATCTTCATCTGCAACGTTTTTCACCATTATGTGTGTTTCTCTGTGACATTGTCAGCACATAACTGACAATATAAATAGACTCCATCCACCTCTGATAAAGTGCTGCATTCCATTTAGATGATCCAGGGCCAGGGTATGTTATTAATGCTCTCTCTGCTATGAAAAGTCAAAATATAAAAGGGGCGATATTTCTGCTGCGTCTTTGCAGGGCGCCAGTACATAAAGGACGTCCTGGTTGATGGACAGAGCCATCTGATGATAATCAGAGAAGAGACTGAGCTCCCAGGTGCTCAGGTGAGTTGGAAACTTGTTGACCTCTGTAGAAGCAGACGCTAATTGAAGTTAATTTATTCCTTACCATCAGCCACTTTTTTTGTAGATAGGACAGTGAAAGAGAGACAGGAAAGATAGAGAGATGAGAGAGAGAGAGAAAGGGGAAAGACACGCAGCTAAGGGACCCTGGCTGGGATCCAAACCAGGGTCCGCTGCACTGAGACTTCATACATGTGTGTCCATGTTCTACCGCTGAGCTACCTGCACCACAACTCTTGTGTATTTTCAATGCTGCTCATCTCCTCCTCCTTTCTCCTCAGCTTGCAGGTTGGGTGGATGCAGTTATCTTGGTCTTTAGCTTGGAGAATGAGGCCAGCTTCCAGGAAGTTTACAAAATCTACCACCAGCTTGCGATCCACCGTCCTATTTCTGAGATACCTTTCATTGTAGTCGGCACTCAGGGTAAGACGCTCGCTTGCAGCATGTGCTTTGATTCAACTGTTTGCGGAGGTGGACTTTTGTTGCATATATGCTCTTTCTAGACAAGATCAGCAGCACCAACCCCAGAGTAATAGATGATGCCAGGGCCCGGCAGCTCTGCTCAGATGTGCGGCGCTGTACTTACTATGAAACCTGTGCGACGTATGGCCTCAACGTGAACAGAGTCTTCACTGATGGTACGTGTCCCTTCGGAAACCTGACCAGACTGTCGAGGTTTCTGCTGGAGGGCATGCAGAAATATGAAGGTCACGTGCCTTTTTTTTAGGGATAATGTTTTAGGAGCTTTTTTGTTGATCCACAGCTGCTCAGAAGATCATGACAGCCAAGAAGCAAGCTGCTTTACTGGCTTCCTGTAAATCTCTCCCGAACTCTCCCAGCCACTCTGGAGGCTCCACCCCGGTGTCTGGGGTCTTTCCAGGACAGGTGAAACTTTATTTAGGGAGTGTATTGTATCTCATGGGCTATTCCTAAAGGCTGCAGGCATGCTGCTGTAACAAACTCAATTATCTTCCTTTTTCTGCTCAATTATCACCAAATCCACCCATTCCCGCTCTGGCTGATTCCTCTCTATAGGCCAGTAATGGTGGTCAGAGCAGTGATTACTCCTCATCTCTACCCTCCACTCCTGTGATCAGTCATAAAGAGATCGGCAAGACACTGAGAGGGGAAAAACAGGAAAGTGCCACGCCTGGGTCAGTCCGCAGTGCCACCCGGAGACGCACCACCCGATTTGCGGTATATACTTGTCAAGGCTTTTATTTTTTTTATTTTTTACATTTTTACATTTTTTTTCTTTCCTTTCTGCTTTTGCATTCACCAAGGATTCAATGCTCCTAAAGACAAAGCCACATTCAGTGGAAGAAAAGAGGGTGAAATGTTACCATTTTAGATGATTTGGACTGCTGTTTGACCTGAATATACAAAACTACCTTTTTAGCTCATGGTGCACACAGTGCTAACAAGGCCCATAGAGTAGGGACAGGAGAAATAACCAGTGTCAACATCACACCAGTAGATCATATGGATTTGGCTGCTCTATTACAGAATTACTTTTATTTCTCAAATCATAACACAACACACATTATTTTTAGTTGAGAAAAGGCGTGTGAAGAAAAAGAAAGATGACAGGTTGTGTCAGGCTGCCGCCTCAAACACGGTTCATGTTTTGTTCTGCTGTGATAAAAGAGGTTACTTGTCACCCTGCAGAGTCTGTAGATAATTGCATCCCCTTCGATGTTTGATGTTTGAAAGCCAAACCATCCATGAAACAGCCATTTCCCTAACAAAAATGCCAGGAAGCTTATTGGAAAAGTAATTTATAACTTAGAAATCACCATAACATAGTTTGGGATTAGCCTATGAAACTTGTTGAGGTCCACAACAACATTGTTACTATAGATGTATTGATCAGTGCAGCTTTAATGCATAGCTGAATGGGACTGATATCAAACTAATCTCTGTAGATATACACTTATGAGGCCTCTGCAGTCAGCAGAAAGTCACATTCACATTTCCAAATCCATGGCTTTGTAATGGAATGCAATTCATAAGAAAAGTTTTCATACCTCAAGAGTTTTAAATCATATTTTTTAATCAATTAGCCTATCCTGGCCTCTGATGCAGTTATCACTTCTCTCTCGTAGGGCCGGAGAGGCAGTGACTCAAACAGAAGGAGTGCAGACTGTAAGGGCGATCTGGGCAGTGGACGCTCCATTCCCATCAAACAGGTAGGACACAGATTTGCACTTGATGCAGAAATAAATATGATGTATCTAATGACCCTTTGCAGAGGACATCGCACCAGCAGTTGACTGAAATCAAATGTGCGAAGGCAGTCTCATCATGCGAAATGATGAAGTGTTGTGATCTTCCATATTGGCTCGATGAATAGATAAGTGGGTGTTTTTGGCAGCCAGCAGTCATTATACTGCCGAAATGTGTGAGATGAGCACACAGGACATTTGCAATAAATTTTCACCGTTGAGTTTTGTCACTTCCACCAGGGAATCTTGCTGAAGCGCAGCGGGAACTCTCTCAACAAAGAATGGAAGAAGAAGTATGTCACGCTGTCCAACGATGGCATACTGTCCTATCACTCCAGTGTCAATGTGAGTCAGTGTGTTGACACGTTGCTCCGAAGCATTACGCTGCTGAATTTACCACTCAGGGCCTGTGGTTGATGGTGATGGCCGATGTTTGGTTTGGCAGGACTACATGCTGAATGCCCCAGGGAAAGAGATGGACCTGCTGCGAGTGACAGTGAAGGTGCCAGGAAAGCGACCACCTCGTGCTGTACCTGCCTGCGGCGTTCCAGTCGGTCTCAATGGGCGGGTCAAAGACGCGCCAGGACCTGAAGGTGTCAGCCCAGGTAGAATGAGGACTTTTTTGAATGTTTTTTGGGGTGGAAGTAAGAGAAACCCAGTCATTTACACAAGTATGTGCATGAGCATAAAGTATACTATTCCATAACTATCAGAGGAATACATTTGTATTATTAAAAATGGTGATGGACTGGCTGAAACTGAAGATATTTTGTATATCTAGTCATTTTCTTTCTGGGAATAAAACCTCATGAGCCTGAATTTGGAATGAATAGTTATGATGAAAAAAAAAACAGATAAAAAGGTGGAGTTGCGAAAAAGCAGGTGTGAGAACACTTTTTGTGAAGAAGGGTCAAGTCTCTTTATCAGAAAGGAAAAGGAAATTGCAAGGGAATGCAAAATCATTGCAGAAGAACAAAAGAGCATCACAAGGGATTTACACGAGAATGTGTGCAAGACTTCTTCTAAAATCATACACTGCATCTTTTATTTCCTCTCCTGCTAATTGAGAATAAGTCTTGTATATTTAAAGTTTCAGAAGCTGTTTTTACATTTAATATTTATCTCTATTATTAAGTGCATGTCTGCTGTCATCTCTTTAGTCCCTGTAAGTGCCAGCAGCCTCCTGCAAGTGGAGGAAATGGAAGGGCTTGGTGGTGCGCTCTTTCTGAGGAGTAACAGAGGCGTGCAGCGGTGCCCCTCCACACTCTCTAACCACGCTCAGAGTGTTGGTGAGTGAGGACTCTCATTCGTGCATTGTGTCTAGCTTGAAAATAGCTTCAAATACTTTTAATTTTGTCTGATCTCATTGCCAGACTCTGCAGTTGAGGGTGTGTCCAGCTCCTCCTCAACCAAAGACGTGGGCTCTTCTTCCTCTCCGGTGACAGACAGGAAGAAGCACCGCAGAAAGAAGAGCATGAACCAGAAAGGAGACGCGACCCTTGGCCAAGCAGACGGTAAACATTAAGAACTCCATGTGTTTTCATATTCAGCACTTTGCAAACGCCCTTCAATAAAAGCACCAATCGAGCTCTGATCATTATGATATGACAATGATTAGTGATCACTGATAACTTCACATTAAATTAGATTTAAACTTGCACCCTTCCGGGCCTCACTTTCTCTTTGGCTTCTCTGTGACATTTTCTGTCTTCTGATGCAGCCAAGCGCAAAATGTGGAAACTTAAAAGCTTTGGTAGCTTAAGAAACGTAAGCAAGACAGGTAATGCTGCTCTGTCCCATCACATCTTTCAAACTCTGTCTGACCCTCTGCTCATGTCTGTCTGCCTGCTTGTGCTGCTGTACTTGTGCTTTCCTGAAGGACATTTCATCCTGTCAGGGTTTTTCTGCAGAATGAATAAATTGTGACTGTACCGTTGACACATCTGCACTATTTACCTAACTTGTTTGACCTTATGTGTGTATGTGGTTTTTGCATGTATGTTAAAGTTTTAGTTGTAATTCAACCATTCACTAACAGAAAACTTGTTCATGCAATGTCAGACGTGGATGCTTAACTGCACTGATGCATGTGACCTAAAAGTGTTTTTATTTCAAAATGTTCACTAAATATTGACTAAACTTCTATACTTGTATGACTGCTTTGACGTTCTAAATGGGCAATTTAATATCTGACGAAACATCTTTCATCTGTGTTGGTGTTTTTCTGTGTCAGACGAAGATAACTTTGACTTCCTCATCGTATCAAGCACCGGCCAGACATGGCACTTTGAAGCCCAGAGTGTGGAGGAGAGGGACTCCTGGGTCCAAGCTATTGAGAGCCAGATCCTGGCCAGCCTGCAGCTGTGTGAGAGCAGCAAAAACAAGGCAAGAATGAACAACAGGCACCCGCTCTAGACAATGCATTCAATTCTCTGTTTTACAGTGAGAGTTAATATATATTTTAACCTTATCATCATTATTTAACTTTATCAGTTATGTAATGATGTTTGGCTAAATCATGAATGTATAAATATTTATAATAGGCAAGGGGGGCTTGATAAAGTAAGTAAAAACAAACAAAAGGAAAATATAAATAAGAGCAATGCAGTGAATCCCAATAGGCATTGATGAAACAAGACAAGAGAGATATGTGTGTATTTTTGTATGCATACTATGTGTACTATGTGTATGCACACACACAAATCTACATTACCATATATTATGTATTACGTTTTTTTTTTGTTTATCTCTCATTCTTTTCATTATCCTTTATGTATTTTATTTAAGAAGGAATTAGACTGATGAAAAAAATTCTGATCAATTGTGATCTTCATAATAGATTCAGTTTTTCCTGTCTAATATACTTTTTACAGTTCACATGAAATATTTGGGTGAAATTTCAAGAGATTTCTTGACATTTTGCACTTAGAAGATGCAGACAAATAAATTTCAGCATATCAATTTGTACTTAATGAAATATTGCATTCGTATTTTCCATGCATTTATTTCTCCACGTCTGTAAGAATACTCTGGAAAAATTGGAAAACATTACAGGTTCTATTTTCATGGGGCCACAGACCAAGCGAGGGTCTTTATTAGCATTGTGTGGTTCCAAATGTAACTGCTTTCACGGTGGAGGGCAGAGTGCTACACCTGAGGTTGTGTCTATGCGGATCAGGTGGTTTGGTGTAATAGTTGTACCTATATTGGCATGAAATTGCGCCTGTGTTTCCATCTGCTCAGACCAACTCCTATTCAAGGCTACAAAACTTCCCAAGGTTTTTGTTGGGAGAGACACACACACACAATATGACATTCATTGTACTACATATCTTTAAGGACGAATGAAATGTAAGTTCATATTTAAAAATGACATCATCTGCACTTGGAAGTAGCTTTGGAGGGCCGTACAATCATATTTGCGTACTGTGTATTCTGCACATTGGATAAGAGCAGTTTTCTCTCAGGAGAAGCTGGCGTGGACTCTCGTCTCAGCCCATTAGCAAACTGTTAGTGCTGCGGCTTTTAAAAAGGATGAGGGCAGCTAATTAGATTGACCATTACCAAAACCCACCCACTGTATGTGCCACACTAACAGTCGCGTCCAGTAATGGGCTGTAGCGGTTGCTGTTCTTGAGTGTACGTCCTGGTGTGAAACAAATCAATCATCTCCAAAAATGGTAATTGCACTAATGTAATGATTGTGGATGATTGTGTTAATCCCACAATGCATTTCTTTGTTAGTGCTATGAGAACTGTGTGTCCTTGGGGGCTAACACCAATAGTTTTACAGTGTGTAAATGGTCACAACAATGATTATAGCACTCAAACCACTGCCTATTCACTTTGAGATTTGTAAATTATAGTCATTGTTACTGGTAATGAAGGCAGCTAGCAGGGCTGACATCACAGAGGGTCAGTTTGCTGGGGTTGCTCTCATGTTAAACACATACTGTGCTTTTCCCGCAGGCTCGAAAGAACAGCCAGAGCGAAGCAGTGGCTCTGCTGGCGATCCGCAACGCGAGGGGCAACAACTTCTGTGTTGACTGCGATGCTCCAAGTTAGTGACACACATCAATATGTTTTCTCCTTCTCGTACACATCCCTGTCTGTGTGTGTGGTACACTAACCACCGAGTCTCATTTCAACCTGTATGTGGTTCGTGTGTCATCCACTCACACAGCCACTCACTTTTCATTTGCTTTTTACTCTTTTTTTCAAGATGATCTTCACGTAAGAGTCAAAACTGCCATTTTGTTCATACTGTTATTTTTTAGAGTGGCTACCTTTTTATGTGGTGCAAGAAGCTGTGAAGAATGTGCAATCCTCGGTGCTCAGGCACATTTTCGCACAAGCACAGCAAAACTGGCCAATTACTGTAAAATGGGTGTCACCACTGAACCGTCATTCATAAAGTTCTGAAACATAAATCTAAAGAAGCACCTCAGGCTGTCCAAAGAACACTGTCTTTGGACTATATAGACACTGTTTTTAAGAGTTGCTATGTAGCAGCTGCTTTTTATAAATTGTTTTATAAGCTGTTATAAATAAGCGGGGTCATACTGCTGAAAGACAAATGATAAAAAAGAATAACTATCTACAGTACCTCATGTTTATTGTATATGCAGTAAACAGTGACTGTGAGAGTCACAGATTAACAGACATGTACCATCACTTTTAGAAACCAAAGAATTTTTTGTGTGCTTCTTGAATTTATTATGCACAGAGTAAAAATGTGGTTGTTTTTTTGTGTTTAAAAAAAAAAAAATTAATCACTTCTGTGTAATTGATGTCATTTCAAAAGCAAGTTGAGGCATCTTTTTTGAAGAGTTATTTACTTAGACCAGCAACAAAAGTCGTTAACCTTAAACTTTTGATTATAGAATTGTGCATTTGCAATGCTCCGATGTGAACTGCAAGGCAAACAAACCAGTTAGGAAGGGATATACAAACATTTTGATGTGTTAAATGTAATTCCAGCACACAATCCATGTGCTGCAGAGTAAAACAAAAACAAAAGTTTTTAGTAATAGAGTCAGCAAAATGTCATTAATATCCATTAATATCTGTCATTATAAAAGCAGTATCTGAGATATAACCAAACCAAACAGAAACAGATCAAATGCTGAATCTTCCTCTAACGTTGGACTACTTTAAAGAGTTTCATGGGAATTTACTGTTTGACACACTGACCACGGATTTAACAGCTCTGCTTTAAACGTGTCCAAATGGGATTTCACACCAACTTCAGACACTCTTGTGGCATGACTTGGCCAAACTGGCATATTTAAAAGGTGCACAATGAAATAAATTATGTGCGTGTGCATGTGTGTCTGCTCTTTCTCTCCCAGATCCGACCTGGGCCAGCCTGAACTTGGGCGCTCTCATATGCATCGAGTGCTCAGGGATCCACAGAAACTTGGGGACCCACCTGTCACGCGTCCGCTCACTGGACCTTGACGATCTGCCACCGGAGCTCACGCTGGTCCTCAGTGCCATCGGTAACCACATGGTCAACAGTATATGGGAGGCTCGCACACTGGGCCACCGCAAACCAGCACCAGATGCTACACGGTAAACACACGGTAGACAGCTATAAAAAAAAAGAGACAAAGGGCAGAAATGATGATAACAAATGCTCTATGTAGGATGCATCTCGCAGAAGTTGTTGTTGTTCTTGGGCAGGAGAGACAGGAAAGCTATAAATGTTGTTTTGACAGAGTTTTCATCATCTCCTCATCATTTCTCTCTGCTTGTTCAGTGAGGAGCGGGAGTCGTGGATCAGGGCCAAGTATGAGCAAAAGCTGTTTGTGGCGCCGCTGCCTCCTCCTACTCCTGGCGAGGGCCCAGACATCACGCTATCCGGCCGTCTTCTCTTGGCAGTGATGGAGCACAACCTCCCCAAGCTGCTGCTCCTCTTGGCCCACTGCACGAAGGAGGACATCAACGCCCCCCTCAGCCTGGCGCTCTCCTCCAGGTCGCTCATGGCGCTGCGTCTGCCTGGATCTGCCCTGCATGCCGCCTGTCAGCAGGGAGACGTGGTGATGACGCAGCTCCTTGTTTGGGTGCGTCTCCCTCCCGCTCTCTTATAGGACTCATTAAAGACGTTTGTGTGGATTGTCTGACTCATATCACCAGAGCAAGACAATGCATAGCCGGCTCGCCTTTTTATGTTGAAAACTGTCATGTTGAGTTATGCAAAATTGGCAAAATAATAAATGTTCCCCTTTAAGAACCTCCAAGTGATTCCCTCAGCAAAAAACAAAAAGCATTAAGGCTGATGACTCAGCAGAGCCCTGAAGGATGATCTATCTGTGTGAAAGGCACTGAAGCTCACTGAGTCACACCTTGTTGGGATTATTTAGGACAGTGCTGTCAGGTCTAAGCTGCTTTTTATTCCACACATGACATAAACTCCTGATAAATGACATCATTTAAATCTTTTCCTCTCCTTCTCTGAATTCCCCTCAGTATGGCTGTGACGTCAGGTACAGGGACCATCAGGGGCAGACGGCGCTGGCTCTGGCTCGCAGCGCCGGCAGCCAGGAGTGTGTCGACATCCTCCTCCAGTATGGATGCCCAAACGAACCGGCGACAGCAATGGTTGGCTTTGCAGCGGCTGCCACGTCTAGTTTTCCCATCGCCATGACGCCGAGCCTGACGGTCGCCACGACGCTCAAGATCTCCCACAAGAGCGGCAACACCAGCTTGAGTTACAGCACCTCGAGAAGAGCGGTGCTGTAAAGTCGAAATGTAGTGTGGTAAAGTGTGTATGTGTGTGTGTGTGTGTGTGTGTGTGTGTGTGTGGGTGGGTGTGAGAGAGCTTGTCGCTTTGCCTCATGCTGTCCTGTGTCCTCA
>JAOXYL010000100.1:16309826-16346925 GCA_028564955.1 Terapon puta | reverse complement strand
GCTGTTTTTGGTCAAATGCTTTTTGCAGGGGGATCCTTCTTTATCAAGTCTGGCCTGGTTGTCTGTCTATCACTGACCCAGTCCTGTGTGGAAAGTGGAATTCCTTTTGCAGGTCATGAAGCCATTATGTTTTGATTATTTGGTGATCTGATATAAATATGCCAGTGGTTTCACATCATGCCAATAATCCACAGGTGGCGGTAACATGCCAGAGGAGGCAAAGAAGAGAATGATCACTCGCAAGTTAACGTGGATTTAATCTTTCAAATAATCAGCTTTTCAAATATTTTGTTTGTGTTACAAAATACTTTCAACCCACTTGTAAGTGCTCAAGGAAGCAAACAATGTGTTATGCTGAGTAACACAAAAGCTCCACTGGGCTCCTTCAAGGTCGAATCACGACATTCTTCTGGATCTTTCAACCGCACTTCAGTCTTCATTGTGAATGAGGAATTAACTTGCTTCAAACATTTTTACTCTTGACTTGTTGCGGCATGATAAGGAGAAGTGTGTGAATTAACATGAATCATTTCGTAATTCTATTTTGCTGCTTCAGTCTCAGTAGTACAGTAGTAATATTTTACATGCTGGTTTACAGTCACACTGTCCTGGTTTAATTTGTCTGAGGAGTGGGGGGAAAATTGATTCTACGATGCATCATGATGCTTTGTTGAATGATTCTGCATCAATGCAGTAAAGACTATGTATTGATGGAGGAAAACAAACCATGTAAAAAAATTTGTAAATGAGAAACATCCTGATGTAACCGAACGCATCGAGAATGATTTAATAGACAAACTGTGCTCCACTTAATCAAATCAAATCAAATCAAATCTTAAGGCGACAGAAGATTTCCAACTCAGTATCTCCAGTGACTAAAGGTATATTATGATAAAACAAATGCAATAATACATATGCAAAAGTCTGATATGTTTATTTTGCAAACATTTAAAGAGAAATGTTATTCTCTTTTTAGATAACTGTCCTTAGAGAGTACATCTTGCCCTTCCTTCAGTCTGCTCTTGAATTTCTCCAGAGACGAGCACAGCCATGCCACTGTGACTTGGATTTATATTAGGTATTTTTACAAACCCACATTCAAACATGAAAACAAGAGCTCTGTTCATGTACCATCACCTGTAGAAGAAAAACTCTGTTTTGAAATTCAAAACACTCTTCCTTCAGCTTTGATGTTGTAAAACCATCACCATGGCAACCAGGGTTATCACTAAAAAAAAGCACACTTCCTCTCAGCTTATAAAAGGCACAAGGACAAAACGAGGGGGAAATATGTGACTAATGGAATGTATGTTCATTTTTTACTTAAAAACAGCTAAAATGTGGGGTTAAGATCGCACTTTATTCCTAGTGAAAGGACGTCTCATACTCCGGCCTTACCTGGTGATACTCAGAGAGGATGTTGTGCATTTCCTCAACCTCCTCACTGGAGATTTCTTTAACAACCAAGGTGCGGTCGTACGATGTCAGCAGCAGCCCCACGCTCTGGCCGTCTTCGTCTTTGAGGAGGGGACTGCGGGCCAGAGACACCTGTTGACGAGAGAGGGGACGGCACCGTGGGACATCAGTTGAACATCACGTCGGCCAGAACGTAAAAAAAACTGTATTTTGCACTGATGCACACTGATTTTTCAAGAGGTGCCTCGCATCATTCATGTGAATGGGCAGGAATAAACCTTTATACAGTGCACGCCCTGAAGTGCAGCGAGCCTCACGTACAGCAGTTGCGTGCTAAGCAAATGTGTACTGAGCAGAGCGGATGATGATTCTGTCTGCCACCTGCCAAATGCAAATATCACACAAAGATATGCAAATGTAGGAGGGAGGAGATCAAATTGTACAGATTCGTGTCTGGTTGTGTATATAGGGAAAACAACCTCGGATGTTCTGTGTTTCTCAGACATCTTGTTACCTCCTTAACCGAACGTGCATATTTTTTTTTCCTTCCCATAATTAAATGCTGATGTGCGGTGGAGTTTATAATCATACCTGGTAATCTTGGTCCTCTATCCCAAAGCGCTCTCGGAGGTTTCTGAACACCTGCGGACAGTACTCTTTGAATTTGAACTGTCCTGGAAGATTCTCCCTGGGGAGCAAAGACGTTTTAATACATAAAATAGGATGAGGCTCGATTTAGTGTCCTCCCACAGCAGCTTTGTTGACCGAGAGCTACATGGTGTGTCCCTATAGCTTCTTAAATACAGCACAAAAGTAAAACCTTATAACGTGTCCAAATCATGTGAGCCAAAGGATAACTACATTAAATACATGCTGTTTTGTGCAGCTGCTTCTATACTGACATACTCCTTAAATACAATACATCCAGAGATATGACCAAACACAAAGTGTTTTGATATCGTTTGCGTGTTTAATGACACAGCAGAACCAGGCCTGTCGGGTTTTTATGATTGTTCTATTTGGCAGCATTGGTCTCGTTTAAACTATTTGAGTGAGGTCTTGTTGAGCATCCTTCAACATCACGTGGGAAACACTCGTTGGTGGCAGCACCTCAACGTGACAAAAACATATTTTATTGTTCTTCCCACCTCTGTTTATAAGTCTTTTTGCGCGACCTGGATTCCTGGATGGATTAAAGGATTATTGAAAGCCCCTCAAGTTTTCTAGACTCCACCCATACAGAAAGTGAACCTGGGAGCAGACAGAGTGTGCAGCACGGCTCTCATAGACAGTACTTTAAACCAGCCTGCCGCGAAAGACTTTTGTCTCACACAGACGCGTCTTCTGATGAATTCATCAACTTCGCTATTCTGTGTTGTTTGTGAGGATCTTATTAATGCTCTGCTGTTACGCAACCTCTAAAACAACTCACTGTGTGTACATGTGTTTGTGTGTGTGGAGGGGTGATGCTGCATTTTTATCTCTATTATCAGTGTGATCCTTTTCCATAAAGCCTCGACAGTATTGCACCCTGCAGATAATCATCCAGACACGCTAAATGATTATTTCTCTCATCTTTTTTGGGGCTGCTCTCTCTCTCTCTCTCTCTCTCTCTCTCTCTTATTGTTGGTGGCAATAGCTGCAGCTGTGGCAGTTTTAAAGCCATTGTTGTCGCTCTCTGAAAGGGGAGGGTGGGGGGTCCTGCCTTTTCTGATAAGCGCGCCCGGGCAAATGAACCATAAAAATCTGTGCAAATCACAGGAAGCAGGAGCACAGTACTTGTTGAAGAGGTGGTTGTTGACTTTGATCTTGGTGCTGGCTTTGAAGTCGTCAGGAAGCAGCATAACAGGTACGGGCACCTGGCTCAGGTCATTAATCTGCGCATGATCAATGGACACACACATAAACACACACACTTAATAAACAGGTTCACGCGCGCGGGCCAATAGAAAGCCTCGTTAGGACTCATTAAGCATCACACACACACACGCGCACACTTACGCACGCACGTACCGCGTGATTGACCCCCCACATCAGCACGCTCAGCACCGGGTCGCTGGCTCGGAAGACCTCCACCTTCTGCTGCACGAAGTGTTTCTTCTTGGTCTTCCTTTTGGGCGCCAGGGTGCTGGTGGGGCTGGGGGCGGCGCTGGGAGAAGACATCGGGCGTGTGTGTGAGTGTGTGAGCGGGCTCTGTCATCCGCGGCGTCCCGGGAGTGGAGAGCAGCCCCGAGGTGCGACTGGTCCCTGCGGCCGGTCAGCTCCTCGAACACACCCCCAGCCCCACCAACCAACCCCCTCCCTCCCTCTCTCCCTCCCTCCCTCCTCCAGGTCCGGAGACTTGGGTGGGTTTAGGTGGACTCAACAGGTGCAGAGCTGCAGCGACAGGCAGGAGTGATGCATGTGGTGTGGTGTGATGTGGGAGGGATTTTTTAGCTTGAGGTGAAGTAACCAGTGCAGGAGGGTTTTTTTTGTTTACATACTGTAAAGATACTTTGTTACAAGTTTAAGAAACAAGCTGCTTGTAAAAGCATGTAAGTATAATAAGGAAATATTAACCACAGAAAGAGATCATCGCTCTGATTTTATTGTTGTAGGTATGGGGATTTTCACCTGTTTAGTACAGGACTGGAGGAAATGATCATTATAGATCAACCTGTGGATTATTTTCTCCTTCTCCTTCACCTTTTTCTGAAATGTGGTGAAGCAGAAGTGGCAAGAAAAGAGAAACTAAAAAAAGTACCTCAAGTGTGTTCTCATGTTCGACCCTCTGACTGTAACAATAGTGATAATAACACTTTCCTTACAGGCTGCTTTATGACAGTACAGTCTTGTAATGTTTGAAACCTCTGTGCAGCTGTAGTCAGTGGTGGTGTTTGTATCAGATGACTTCATATTGAAGTCAGTGTTTTGAAGCCACGTCTGCCTCCATCACAGATCGTGGCTTTAATGTAGACTTTAAACTAGATTGGTCAACTTTCTTACTCATATTGTTTCATTTTAGGGGTCACTGAGACCTGAAGAGCTGACTGTATCCAGGATTTCACAAGCAAAACAGAAGTGAAACAGAAATATGTTTTATTCTCTGTCATCTTAGTTAAGCCTCAGATTAATTTTACCAACCTGTGGGAGGTCCTCAAATACTTAATATGTTCATATAATATCTCTATATTTTTAACATCATTAATCAAAATGATGAGTTCATTGCAAAAAAAGAAAAAAACAAAAAACAGATAATCAACTTTCTTAATATGAATAAACAAACACCAGATTGATATTCCCCAAAATGCACAACGAGAGGGATCTGTTTTTTTTTTTTCAAATGAATGGCTCACATGAGCTGGACAAAATATTAGAAACACCTTTCAATGTAATAAAGTCCAAGACAAGTAGTCTCAACAAAAACAGCTCTTTTGTAGGACGGTATTTATTACAAGACTATAATTGACACTATGGCAAAAATGCAGTTGTCTCCAAATGATAATAATAATAATAATAACAATTCTGCCTTAAAAAGTTTTAAAAAATAATACCTCAAGTGCCTGCTCTTATGGGAAACACTGATAAATTACTCAATTCAAATTACCACCAATATTAACATAAATAGAATATCAAAGTGATATAAATAGGATTACATGTAGAGATTATGTACAGCAATTACAGTAATACAAATACAGTGGTTTTAAAGTTTAAGAAAATACTGAAAATATACGTATAAATACGATACATTGATCCAAATTATAGTGTTCTTGAAATTTTGTTTGATGCTTGAAATATTAATGGACTTAAAATGTTGAAACATAAAAGATGAGAGAGACTGGACCGGATATTCTCACATCCTGATTTAAATTTGATCTAATGTAAGTAAACATGGAAGGAATAATTGGTTATTAAGTCCTAATATGTTCAGTAGAGGGCGCAAAGAGACAAAGTTACACCTGATTTGGCAGCAGCGTCTCATTGGAAGAGAGCTGCCTCTGTGTGGTGGAGAATGAAATGTGAGACTATGCTGAGCTCCTTTAGACTCTGTACGGTGTTCCTTCATCTTTTCTCTGGTATCGGTCATGAGGCTTCAGTCCGGGCTTCGCTCTGCTCTAACAGCTCACGCCCTTCTGTTTAGTGCCATTCTGATCCACACACCAGCACTTGCCACGCTGCTTACCTCGAGATGACCAACACTGCACAAACAGAACAAGCAGATGTTTGATTTTTTTTCACAGCTGGAAATAGAAATGGGTGTTTATAGGAAAGTCGTGATTACAGTTGTTTGCAGACTCACCTGCTTCTTTCTGAAGAAACCACGCTTGTCACAGTTGGGCATGTAGATGTCATCTTGTGGGTTGAATAAATGGGTCTCCAGACGTTTCGTGAATGTAGTTAGCAGCTTACGACATGGAGCCTGTAAGAAGAGAACAACAGATGCATGTAAGTGCGAGTCTGAGTGTATGTGATCAATGTGCTGCGATGTGCTCTGATTTTTTAGGATTTTTACCTCATCAGGATCCTCAGTGGGTGCTGGGGCTAGGATCAGATAAAGACAAAAACCTTGAGCATTGATCACTTATGACTACATCAAAACCTGTTAAATCAACAATATTCATTTAATTTCATTGTGAAATCGGCTCTAATTATTGTCTTTTATTTAAAACACTTATAGATTTGCTTTCCCTATTGTTTTGTATTGTACTTTACTCTTAATTACCTAGTAGAACTAACTATGTTAAAAACACTAGTGGATGAAGAGTTGAAAAAACAAATTCTTATACCAATTTGTCACTAAATCCCATGATCATAATGTTTTTAAGTATGAGCTTGTCTGACCTGACTGGGCAGTGGTTGATGGAAAAAGAAACTCAGCGTGTACACACAGGTGTCACATGAGTAAATGCTGATTATTTAGACTTAGTTAAACTGAGATAGAAGTAAAAGGTAAGTCTTACTCTTGAAAACCCATACATGAAGCTCACCTGACTTAAAGGACTCTACGCCATCCATTCACAGGCACAGAGGGTGAACTTACCTGAAGTTTGGGCATTTTCAGTCGGGCTGATGCTGCTGGCATTACTGCAGACCCCCCTGCCCTCCAGCAGAGCACGGAGGGGCCTCGGCTCGTCCTCTACGGGCGCACAGCGTAGGCCGTTGGCACAGCTCAGAGTGTAGACCCCGCAGCGTTCTCCAATGGCCAGAGCGGTGGTGTTTGCATCCGCAGGAGGCTGTGTCAGTGTGGTCTTTGATCTACAGGTGGGACATCCTCTGGACGGTGTGGTCAGTGGAGCCGGGCTTGACAGAGACGGCTGCAGGAGGAGCAGCGCCAGGATGTTTAGATACAGGAGCATCTCAAACTGGAAGCGGTCCACTGATGGATGGTGACAGCTCAGCTTCCTACGGCTGAATTGGTTTCTGTGAGGATTGCTGATCTAAGGTTAGAGCCACCGACTGCAGTTTGCCTGTGTGGAAAGGTGGATGGTAATTCCCTCACGCCAGGACAAAGTGATAATGAGGCTGACAGACAGCACTGGCAGCAGCTTTTAAAGAGCCCAAACCAGTGGGGAAAGGTATGGGAGGGTACGTGATGGAGAATGTTAGTTTTCCTTCTCATTTCCACACAGGCGAGCACACCCCGTTCCCCTCAACTCTGACACATACACACTCACGCATGCTCATACCATTTGTTGTCTGTCATCTCCAAGAGGATAGCAGTGTTTTCTGCGCCGGCATAAATCAAAACCGTGGCTGCCATGCACGCTTCTCCGTTGTTCTGCCTTTTCCCTACCGAGAGGGTCATTTATCCACAGGGGTGATGCTTTCGTGTAACCAGCCAATCGTGGCCCAGCAGATGTGAAATTCACCGTCTAAGTTTTTCAGATGACGGTTGTTCATCATGATAAAGGAGCACCTATTTGAATGTTGCAGTCTGTTGAGACAGAATGTATCAGAAGTTGTGTATTATAATAAGTCAGTATTAGTTGGAGCTGACAACTGAAATGACCAACTCATAAAACTATAAAATAAAACGAAAAAAGCTATTAGCAGTGGGGAGTACATTTATGCAAGTGTTCCATTTACTGTGATTTTACAGTAATTATACTTGTTCACTACATTTCAGAAGCAAATACTTTCACTCCACTATATTTATCTGGCAGCTGCAATTACTTGTAAATTAGCAAATTTATGTTAAAAAGTATGATTAAGTGTAATAATAATGGCTTTATAATAATCATTTATTGTACTAGGGTTACTACAGTAGTGTGCAGTTAATGCTGATAACTGCGAGTTGAAAAAAAGTGTTCTGGTTTAATTGATTTAATGTCTCATATTAAAAATGTGAGAGAAATAAACTCACTGCCCAGATCGAATATCCACAAAGATACAAATACTGTGGGGAAAAATTACTTGAGTAAAAGTATTTTGTTACTACAAGCCATTTCCATCCTTGTTTTTGACATTGTTATGACTTCTTTAAATAGCAACCACTAAACAAACACGTTGTCCACAGAGCGTGTTTACAGACTCCGTAACTGCAGGGCTGAAGATTCAGAGGAAACGGCCAACACTGAGAGGCTGAAGGAGTGCCACTCAAGGCTGGATGACTAAGACATTAATAGCCACAAGCAAAAAGTCCCACCCTGCAAATTCCACCATCTGTGAGTCACAAACAGATTAAATTAGAAGACACGATCTCAAAAAAATCTGACAGCCTGTCCTCTGACATGATGTATTAATATCCATCTCGTGACCACTTTATCCCAGACACAAATACAACTCAGCAGTCCGATACCCAGGAAGGAAAGAGTGTGGTGTTTTAATATCATGCATGTAGAAGTGAAGATTTGATTTGAAAACACATCAAGTAAAAGTACAGCGACAGGAGTATCAGTCGCTGTCAGACAATATGAAATAACCAAATCCTTCTATTTATCCCTTAATATCTTAAGATTTATTAGGCATCCGTGGGCGATACAGAACTCAACATTTTGTGCACAACTATGATTACATGGATTAGATTAGATTAACTAGATTCAGGTTTATTAGTCATGTGCAGGTTAACACAGGGTCAACGACACAATGAAACGTGTTGATCGGAAGTCAACAGAGTCACTAGTCCCGATAACAGCACCAGTCACATCGAGATAACATAGAAAAAATAGGTGAAAAATGACAAAATATAACACCACGTAACAAGTGTATACAGTGTTGCTCATTTCCTATCCCCAGTACAATAACAACAGATGGGGTTCATAGTGGGTTTTTTTTGTCTTAGATAGATTTTTAAATAAGTTGTCTACGTAACATATTAGCCCATTTAATGATTTATATCAGTATTATGGTACACATTCACACTGTGATAGATGTTTTCCATATTACCCACCCTTTGTATACTACTTGTAATCCTCATCATGAAAGTGCCACGCGCTGTCACTTACAGCCTCAGAGACAAGATGGGTTCATTAGCAAGAAAAGATGTCTGCATTTTGATTTATTTTCATAAATGGAGTTTTTCCTTTGTGTTCTCCAGAGAATATTGGTTGATATATTCATTTTCAGAATGGCTTTTATTGTTTTTCTTTTTCCATTAAATATGATGGAAAGTGGGTTTCACTGCTTCTAAAGTATAGGCGAAAGACTACTTCTCATCTACAAAAGATGCAAAACCCCAACTGTAAAACCACACACACACACAGCACCTCACAGGTTAAAGAGTTCCTCGCTGCCTCTCTCCTCTGCTGTGATTGGTGGAGAGGGCGGGACTTCCGGCGGCGCAGGTTGGACATAAAGTGACAGACTTCACCTCCTTAAAACTGGAAGAAAAGCAGAAGGACGACGCGATACAAGTTTTAAAACAGTAAGGAACCAACATGAGACCGGTGTGCTTTGAATAATGTGTGGGTAAGCTGGGCTGTAGCTAATTATCAGCCTCACATACCCGTAACGTGTCTCTAAGGCAGCTACCGGCCAACCGAGTCTTCAACTGTAGTTTGGGAACTGCGCTGCTGCGTTCAGGGCAGGCTCGTAAATACGTGAATCCGAGAAGTGTACACGCAACAAAAAATATTAGCTGATAGGTCGCATAGTTGTTTACTTTGTGAAAACATGTTAACAGCCAGATCCTCAACTGTCTTATTCAGTCGCAGTCTGGCTGTGTTTGTGTGTCT
Source organism: Terapon puta (assembly GCA_028564955.1). Taxonomy (NCBI): domain Eukaryota; kingdom Metazoa; phylum Chordata; class Actinopteri; order Centrarchiformes; family Terapontidae; genus Terapon; species Terapon puta. The sequence continues at coordinate 16,337,356 of JAOXYL010000100.1, read as the reverse complement.
GTGTTGTCATCCCTGTGGAAACAGTGGCTCATAATTTCCTGTTATGTGTAGACGACAGGAACAGAAAGTGTTTACAGGCTTCATAACGAAACTATTTTATCTACCTACCTAATTTTACCTAAACTGGTTTGTATAATAAAGATACTTTTAAAGACTGTTTTGTAAAAGGTGCGTTCACCTGATTCACTCTGGCTTTGAAGACATCACCTGACACTAGGAAAAAACATGATAGGTCGCATGTTCCTGTGTCGAGCTGAAGAGATGACTCAATTATTTGATTTGCATCAGAGATTTCAAAGTAAAGTAATTTATTTAACAAAAATATGATTTGGTGTTTTTCTTTGACTTGTTCTGCATTTAACTGAAGTCATTCAGACCTTAAAGTAACTGTCTTTATTGATTTAGTGAATGAGATTGAGAGAATAATCAATCAATAATCAGTCAATAATGAAAATGAAAATCATTGCTGCCCTGTACTTGTGAGGCATTTAGTTCAAATGTTGACCTTAAGGTTAGCAGTGTTTTTGGCAGAGAAAGGGCAGAAACCCATCGCTTTATGCCCAGGCATTAACCGAGGAGCCAGTCTGTACTTGAGTCAGTCGCAGTTCACCTCAGGTGGAAGACACCCAAGGGACACACCTGACCCTCACGGGACTAACACGAATAGGGGACTCACGTTCACGCCTCCTGGCAGTGTACAGTCACTGTCCAGGCCTTTGCTTGTCTTTGGAATGTGGGATTAATCGTAAATGGAAAAACACAAACGCACTAACTCCTTGCAGGAAGGGTTTGGCCTGAGGTTCAAAGCCAGGTCCTTCTTGTTGTCAGGCAACAACGGTAATCATGTTGTGGTCAAAGATGTTTTCAAGCAGGGCTTGTGCTGTTACTGTCTCTTCTGTTTTTAAAGGTATCTGTTTTCCCCAACAGCTTTTATTCCTATAACGACTGACTGTTCGAACACTTTGTGAATATTTAGTCAAACACATGAATATGTACAAACAGCCTTTTGTCTTCAGTATCTGATATCAGTTGGCCTGTTTTACTCTGAAGCAGTATTACATTTCTTCCATTTGTTTCTCCCTGTCCTAGATTGTAATGATTATCAGACATGGAAGACATAAACCTTCATTATCGTTTTCTGAACTGGAGGAGGCGAATTCGAGAAATTCGTGAAGTGCGAGCTGTGCGATACCGTGAGCGCCTCAAAAGGATGCTGAGAGACGGAGACATACTCAGGTAACAATGATGAGAGCTTGTCCATTAAGTCGCATCTCCACTTTCCTTGCGTTTATATGGTGCGTCTCTTTGGATTTCTTTGCAGGTATCATGGGAATTCAGATGAAGTGGGCTGTTTTGTGGCTGCCAGGCCTTTGTCAAGAAGAAATCGCTATTATGAAGTAAGAGCTGATCTTTTTTAATCCATCCATGACTATTATACTATAAATAATAATATTAATCACTTGGGAAATGTTACAGCCCTGCTTGTTATTTACAGACTTGATTTTACATGTCTCGACTTCATGTCCTCAGTCTCAGTGTGATATTCAGAAGTGAACCCAAACTGAACTCCAACATGAGGTGGCGCTTTTTTTTTTTTTTTCAATGTACCGTAGGTGGAAGCAGCCTCATTGTTGATTAACTGCCAGTGTAATTATCAGCCTAAGTCCAACATGTTTTCTGCCATTCTCATTACTTATGCACTCTACTCTGTTCACTGCACAGCTGCCTAACTTTGACAGATCAAGACATTTTTGATGGCTCTTGATTCTCCTAATTATGACCTTTAACTCACCAAACATAAGTTTTAACCAAAGAAGAATGTGTGGTAAAACAGCCCAATTGCTCAGACATGTTTTTAACTCAAGTCATTATATTCCAAAAGGTCTTGGGCATTGATCAAGATTAATGACTGAATTAACTAAGAGGGATTAAGAGGAAAAGCCCAACGTGGTTTTGTGTACAACACAGATATTTAGTTTCCTGATAGAAAAAAATCTTGGAAGCTGAAATGAGAGAATTTATACCCTTTCTTTCTTAAAAAGTTATAGTTATGTTCAGTTATTAAAACAGCTGAGGATTAATTAAGTAGTTGTCAACTAATGAATTGATCGACTAATCGCTGCAGTTACATGCTACATGTAGTTATCTGTGTGTACTGGGCTGTTTGCATACTGCCCCACAATACAGTGTATTTCCTCATACCTGAAAATAACAACCAGTTTTCAATCACGAGACATTTGTTTTCCTATAACTGAGGAGTCAGCTTGGATACGTTTGTGATCCACATCTTGTGTGATCTACAGTAAGTAGAAAGTGACAAAGTATATTCATTTTTCATATGCTAACTAGATTGCGATGACAGTGTTCACTTTATAGCGTTAGTATTTATTATAGAATATAGAATTTTCTGTGTTGACGAGAGACTTGGCGAGCCATCGTGTCGCTGCTTGTCTTCTATCTTGTTGCGCCATAATGAGACAGAAATCACGGCACTTCCTGGGAACAGAGCTTACCTGAAAAAGGAAGATTTTTCAACTTGGATTTGTTGAGTTACTTGGCCAGTCTTCTTACATTGTGTGGCTGGACAAGGCAGACAGTAATGCGCCGTAGTTGATGTCACATATGCCTGAATCATTAACACCACATTCACAACCATATTCAACAATGAAGTGTCAGTCCTTGCACGAAAAACCTAGAAAATATGTTTTTTTTTTCTTAAGATTCAAACAGACTCACCTGCCTTTGTGATTATGGTTAGATAAGAATATATTTTAGGATCAGAGGAGAAAGAAGGTAGGAATTTCAGAAAATGTAGTCACCAGGGTCACACGCGTTTCCTGTCATCTTTCTGCTGAAAATCCACGTTGACATTAATGCCCCTCATGCAAAAAGTGTTTTAAGCCTTGGTCCTCTTCATAACTGTTTCTATATCCCTCTATAAGTCTCTCCATTCTAGCGCGGGAGATATGCTTTTTTTCAGTGATAACAAAGGCTGATCCTGGTAATTTTTAGACCAATAAGTCCTTGATTTTAGACAGAAGGAGACAAAAAGCTTTTTCTTTCTTTGAATTTGAATTTGAATTTGAACAAGCCCCTTTAATCTTTGTCACGAGCACAAGTACAAGTACAAGTACAGGCGAAATTGCCAACGACTGTGAATTTTGCCATCTAAAATGACAACTGTTGCAGGCAGCTTTGATCCGTGGTGTCTTGCTAGCTAATAAAAACATTTTAGCCAATGTTTCTAGCCGACTCACTTCAGAGCAAGAACCATGGGAGTACTTGCATAATATAGTGCTAAAATGTCTGTAGAAAGTTATCGCAGCTGAGTCATATTCAGACTCTTAAACAGCCTCAACTAGTCACTAAAACGGTCTCAACCTGTACGATCAGAACTGTACTTCATACTGTAACAAACAAGCCACTGCATACACAGTTTCAGTAAATCATGCTTTTGGCTTGATGGGTGTTCTGACTCAAGGGGCTTTCTAATCTCAGTGATGACAAATTGGTTTCGCAGAGCCAGATAAGTCACAGGTCTTTACAGATCATTTGCAGGTTTGTTTATTTCAGTGTTCTTGGTAATCCAGACACTGGAGAGCACAAACACCCCAAACAGTGACTATTCCTCCGATCAAACCCTGTTCCAACTTGCCTAAGACACACATCCTGCTCCGGTCTGACGTGGAGTGAGAGAGTAACTAACCTTCTCAGCCTTTATACTTGCGTGTGCTTCATTACTGTGACTCACTTTGTGGGAGTCATGTAGGAGGAGGGAGGAAGCCATTTGCGTAAATAGGCATGTGAGCTGTTACAGGATAGTAAAGTGGATGCTGATCGTAGATTTCAGGGTTCATCTTCATGTGTTATACTGACACAAGAAAAAAAAGGCAGGGCATATTACTTTTCCCTCTCAGGAGACCAGTGTTGAGGTCATGGGAAAGAACTTAAAAAGTTTCCTCTTCTGCTTGCCCTGGATTTGCCAACAGTGCTCCGATCGCAGTGTGTCCATGTAGGGCTCCCTGGGGATGATGTCATATGGTCAGTATTCAGTTATGATAACAATGGTGAAGGCCAGCTCTGTACTTCATGCTTTTCACTTTAAACCAACGTTCAGTATTGTACAAAGACATTCTGTACAGTTTTAGGTTGTTTTGGACACTTCATGAAACCAACAGAGAGGCAGAGAGACGAGAAACAAAATGTAAATGCAGTGGAAGCGTCTGAGGTAGAGTCTGAAGGAGCAGAAACTTTTCTGGCAACTTTTCTTCATTTCAATGTAATCTGCAGGTATTCATGGTCCCCGGGGGATGAATTCCTCGAACTTTTGTGACTGCCTGTCAACGGTTCTTCTTGTCCAGTGCTTTCTGTCAGACTGAAATACCTGCAGAAATAATGACATTCTCATTAGCCTCAGCTATGCTATAAATTTAGTGCAAGTTATCTAACGTTAACATGCTAACACCCTATACTATGATGCTGAACAAAAATGACACATACTTTAGCACAGTGGTGTTGTCATCATGAGCAGGTTACCTCGCAAGCATTATGCTCAAGGCATCACTTTGCAGAATGTGAATACTCCACTTACATTAAAACCTGTTTATTTGTGAACAGACTACACACTAGCACTGCGTATCTAATTAAGTTCATCTCTGTGGCTGAATTGCCTGAGTCTGACAATGTGCGCCAAAATGAAATAAAAGAATCTGATTCAGACAAAAGACATCTGTGCCCTTCACCCTCGCTGCACTTCTACGCCTCGTCTTCCTCTTCCTCAGCAAAGTTTGTTCTGCTTGTGCTCTCCCGCAATATAAAAAAGCCCTCCCACACACGGTGGTGTAATGAGTAGTTCATCGCTCGTTCTTTTTAAATTCAAGGTTGGCATTCTAAGATGTGTCAGACGAGGAAATAAAATGAGTCATTACATTATTTAGAGGGAACATTAATATCCAAAGCTACTGACTGTTTTTGTGCTCTTGCCTACAAATATCAGGTTGTCTGTAGATATGTAATTACAGTCACCCAGTTAAAATGAGGTACATATGTTGAGGTTTTTACATCTCAAATTAATCTTTTTTTCCCCTCTCTCCTGCTATTTGGCAATAATTCAACCTTGGGTCTTTGCAGGTGACCATCATTGATACAGGAGTGCGGGGGATGATTGCTGTTGGTTTAGTGCCTCAATTCTACAAGCTGGACCATCAGCCAGGCTGGCTCCCACACTCTGTGGCTTTTCATGCTGATGACGGCAAGTATGTGACAATGATGTGTCTCTCTTTACATACTGTACACTTAATTTGTTCTCAATGGCACGTGGCATGGAGATGAAGCAGAATGATGTACTTCTGACACAAGTTAATGTTGTATGACCAGGTTTCAAACAAACATCTGTTGTCATATTTTCCCATCTGTCTTAAAACATTAGCCAGGTACACACATGAACATTGAAACTGTTTTTACTTGCTGTAATCATTCCTCCTGTACAGAGTGCAGTCATTTCCACATTTAAGGCATTGGACAAAGCTTATAGAAGCTACACGTTTATGACAGACTGGGCCTTCTAATGTAACTATGGTGAGACAGCATACAATTACGCAACAATTCAATACAGCACTGTCAAACTTTATCTTAAAAAAGTTGTTGAAATTTGGATGCCTTCATTAGAGTTTTGACGGTAGAGTAGACCGGGAATGAGATGCTGCAGAGATCTCCGACTGGATTTGAAGAATACCGGTTTGTGGTATAGCAACCTGAAACCAGATCGGTCCCCATTATTTGAACAAAAATTCAATATAAACACAGCCCTGTATAATTTTTTTACAGCTTTTTTTTTTTTTTTTTAGCATTTAGATAGGCTGGCTTACAGGGAGATGAGTTGTTATGTGCCATTTTTACCATAATTTTCTGTACCTAGAAGGATTTTCCACAGTTTGCAAACTTCTGCAATCTGAAAATAATGAGCCTTATTGATTGGCCATTCAACCTCTCCAACTTGTGTTTCCACAGGCTGTATAATGGCAATACTGTGGGGCAGCAGTTTGGTCCGAAATGCTGCAGAGGTGACAGAATTGGCTGTGGGATAACCCTGGATGCTGATGATGGACAGTTAACTGTGTTTTTTACCAAGAATGGGAAGGAGGTAAATTCTCCATCTTTAGATAACTACATATTTTGGACAGAATGTATTCATAGTCCAAGCTGCTTTTCCCTAAACAACACAGTGTCTGAATGTGTGCTCAGGTTGGCAGTGTGGAAATCCCGGCATCTCCTGAGGGTCTCTACCCGGCTGTGGGAATGCACTCTTTGGGGGAAGAGGTGCTGCTGGACCTGAATGCTGAATGGGGGATGGAGGAGGATGATGGACAGATGATAGTGGATAGTCATGAAGAGGACTGGGCCCGTCTCCATGACGTCAAGGTGACAGGCACGGTAAGTCCTGTTGCAGAGATTTTTTTTAAAAGTGTTAAAAATAGTTTTTTTTACTTACAGTTTACTGTTCTAGTAATTCTGCTGTCAGGAACATTAAAGGTAACATAAAAATGTGCCATGTTATCTCCCCCCTAGAGGCTCATTCTATGTTATGATTGGCTAGCATCAGTGGGAGGATAAAGCAGAGGAAGAATCTGTGTCCACCAGATTATTGGTCTGGAAAACATCAAAAAGCTTTAGTTAAGGTTGACTGCTAACACATTTCAAAAGCAATACATGCCTTGTTTTTCACTCCAGTTTTTGCCTATTAGTTCCAAAAGTCCTAGTTGTACTGTAAAAAATAACCATCTGTGTATTTAGATATCCCAAGCTCGTAAAGAGGGAGCTCCACTGATTCGACACATTAACGTCAGCTTATCCCTGGTTCATCTGTATTAATGTTGATCATTTTTTATAAGGGTTCATTGTAAGTCTGTGAACAGATTTTTTTGGAGTACTCTTAAAGAGCATGTGAAGAGTCCTAACCCTAGCTGTGTATGTCAGACACAAACATGCACCTACCATCTGTGCCATCTGTCTGAGTCTTCTCAGTTGACTTAATTCAAAATTGTTGAGGTGATTAAACTCAACAGGAACGTATCAAAACTCATGGCAAATGCAGTATCAGTGATCTTATGTAGACCTGGTGGATGTGTGTCAAATCACAGAAAAGTCCATATTTAAGATCAATAAGGCAAAGTGCAGACTTTTAGATTGTATGTCTTGGAGTCAGAAAATTCAGGTGCAAATATTTGCTTTAGCTAAGTACCAAATAAGAAGAGAGCCAATATAAATAACATGTTCTCTAAAGTGCTCCCTGACCTCCTCTCTCTCTATCTCTGTGTCGGGTCCCCACCCCTCGCTCTGACGGCACGGCTGCAGTGTTTGTGTCTGACTCAGGCGTTGATCCGAACAAAACCCTGAATTGAAAAGGATGGGAGGGGATGGCAGCTGAGTAGCCCTCGGGCAGGAGCAAGTAACCTGTGTGCCACCCTCACATTTAATTATCCTTTATTTCTACAAATTTGGCCCTGTCCCGTATGAATGCAGGGCCTACAAACCACAGTCGGATCTCGCTGCAACTCATCAATTACAAATGTGCGTGCCTTAACACCACACGGAAGCTGTCAGGACAGAAAAAAACATGTCGGTAACAAAGCCCCTGTGGGTCTTTCCTGTGGGACAGAGCAGCGTGATTTTAATATGACTGATATTTAAGTTTTTGAATTACAGTGTTTGTGACCCCATTTTCAGTTTCTCTCAATTTGTCCAAATAGAGACTTCAAGTGTTTGCATTTAATTTAGTTGATGTTTGGCATTTATTAGACACAGTTTTGAAATGTTGCAATGACACGCAGGTGCAGTGAACACTCATATTTATTAAGATGCGTAAATAAATGAAACCCGCTGAACTGTTTACAGATTAGTCAGTGATTTTACTATCAACTTTCGTCCACATGAAGTCAGCCGCAGTTACAACACCAGAGCAGCTGTTTACCTCTTGAGGTTGTGCTTGACAAAAAAGGAAGAGAGGGAGGCGTATTAGGAAAACACAAGTTCTCCACAAATTAATCAGCCTGTAGAGGCTGATGAATGCGAGTTATTTAAACAGGCATCATGTTAGTATTGATGGAGAAGTGTCAGTGGCACACATTTCAAACTTTATTTAACTAGGCAACCATGTTTGTGGCAACACTCATTGAGTTTGACACTGTTTTGTTTTCACTGATGCGGTTATCTTCACATAGTTGTATTTTGGTCCTGTGTGTGTTTGTGACGTTAATGGAGGTCACTCTGGGGGGGATTCAGGGTTGGCGTCAGTGTTGTTGATTTCCTCTGCTGCATGTAGTAAACAGTTGTGTTATCTCTGTTGTTGCTGCTTCGGTTTTAGTACCCAAACAGTACGGCGCAGCAAGGATGAATCCAAATCCTGCCCTATTTTTCCAGTTAAGAAAAGAACTGCATGACATTGCAACCTATTTCTTTTTTATCTCATCATCTAAGATTGCTAATAGGATAACGTGAATAAATCATGCTCTCTCGTCTTATTCAACTCTCTTCCAACCTGAGAAGGGAACAACAGCAGCAGCAAGCCAGCAAAATCAGAGGAGAATCATCCGCGATGAAAGGCAGTGTACAGTCAGGAGATGAGTCTAACCTTGTTGACACAAAATCATTCCAAATCAAATAAATCTGTTGAACTAATTACACACAAAAATGATCACTAAGTTATATTTTTTCTTTCATTCACATTACAAGGTTTTGATATAACGGCATGTTTTCTGATGTTCATAATGTTTAACAAATAAGTTATTTTTATTCCTCATTAACCACCGAAATACTGTTCGAGCTGTTTTACAAAGTCACAATGAAACTAGTCGATTGTGCCTGATGGAGGTTAGTGGAGCAGCGATGTGGAAATAGGGCAGGACTTTGGCTCCATATATATGGGACAGATAGCAGCTTAAAGATAGCCTATATCACTTTTTCTGAACAGAAGCTACAGTAACACAGGTAGAAGGGCCTGCTGACTCTGTAATGTGTCTACTCTGTCTTTAAGACAAAGATTGTGTTTTTTCTTCTGTCAAAAGTCATGTAATCATGCTTTAAAGCCGCATTCACAGATGGTCATGTACTCTGAGCAGAAAAAGCTGAATACTGTGATGTTGATACAGATTTTAGGTATATTGGTAACTTAAAAAGCTTTGACATCTTTTAGCATGTAATTGTCTGTTTACATGCCCAGCAGCCACAAAGCAACAATATTTGTTCATTTTGAGTTGTGTTTTTTGTCACCCTTCAAACATAAAACAACAATAATTCACCCTTTTTTTGCTCTGTTTTGTCTTGAGACACATCTGCCTCTTTATGAGATGCTCCATCATGTTCACAGAGAGTTACCCACTAACTTTGTCTGTACGCAGTTTGGTGCAGGGCAGGTAAAAAGGTTGATAAAGAGCATAGTTGCCAGAGTGGAAAATCAAAGCCATGAGCGAAAACAGGCAGCACATGAAAACATTGTTTGGTGCATCTTTAGACACACCTGAAATTAAGTATTTAATCATTAAGTTAAGCCAACTAAAGCAGAGTGGAAGTAATACTTGAGCTTTGTTTGTTCAGGGCAATTAAATGAATTATACTAACCTGGTGTGTTTTTTTTTTTAATGTAAAATAATGTTTTTTTTTGTTTATCAGTGAACATTATTTGCAAAAATAACCTCATAATCCATAGACTACAGCATGTCACTAATTTAAATGAGTGTTTTAGTTCTACATAGTATTCTCATGCTAAGACACCAACCACATGATTAAGAGATGTGTTAAGTCATATTGGTGTGTGTCTTCCACAGCTGCTGGAGTACGTGGGTAAAGGGAAGAGCATCGTGGACGTGGGCCTGGCTCAGGCCCGTCGGCCTCTCAACACGCGCTTCCACTACTACGAACTGGAGATCACAGATGCTGGAGAGAAGTGTTACATCGCCCTGGGGCTGGCTCGCAGGGTGAGAGCTTCCTTCGTTTTACAGTAACGAGTGCACGCCATGTTACTTACCGTACACGCGCTGTTGTTATCTGACGGTAAAGAAAATCCCTTCTCCCCCTTTCTGTCTCACACACCTCGTCATCGCTCTCCCTCGTACACGCCACTGCTCTCACTGTTTCCAGTCTAAATGATGGATGACCAAAAGAGGAAAATGCTAACAACAGAATAAATATTGTCTCATTTCACCCCCACATCTGATTTTCCATAGAAAGCAGGTTGTTCCGTTTACATGCTGATCCACTACGTTAACTCGAATACTGAAGTCAAATGCACAGACTTGTGAGAAAAGATAAGACTCTTCTGTTGTTTTCCTTGTTTCTCCTGTATTGAACTTCTTCTTTTCCGTTCAGTCGGTCACCGTACACAAGAAGGAAGAAGTGAAAAAATCACAAGTATGCAGTAATTCCTCAGGCTAAGCAAAGTAAGGTTAAAATCCTAATTAATTTGGCTTAATTAGGCAAGGTTTTAATCTAGAAATGATGACAAGCAAGCGATGATCCATATTTTGGAAATACGGCGGGTCTGAGAGAGGACTTGTTGAGTGTTTACACCACAGAGGTGCAATCAACTGCCTTTGGCTTTGTTTGAAATCATCATGAACTCAGGCACACATTCTGTTTTAATGAAAATAAAACATTGTAATAATTGCTCAGGCTGCAGTCATCGTGTCATTGAAAGGACTGATATGAAATGAAGTGTGGCTCAAAGTGCACGTTGTTCTCCTTTATTGGACGCTAATTGCTCAAGCATGGGTCTTGTTAATTGCACTGCTGTTTTGCCAGCTGTGATGACGCTCACAGCCTGGAAGGTGGCGGATCACTGTTGCTCCCACCCTCCCTTCACTTACACCTCAGAGTCCTTTGCCGTTAGTTACTGTGTGTGGGCATGTTGTGCCCCTGGGTCAGGCGGCGTGGAGAATGTAGCTCTGTCATTTTGCTGATCATTTTCCAGGAATTGTTTTTCTCCATGTGTCTGCGGTTCTGCTGAAACATTATAAATCCATCAAACGGTCATTCCTGAGGTTTTCCGCCCATCCCCCGTCACCTCCTGCAAGACACATCAGCCTGTGCTGATGGGAAGCTCAACCTCTCACTGCAAAAGAAAAAAAAATCAAAACAAAGGTGTCTCTCTGTCTCACGGTTACGCACGCTGAACAGTTACTAGTTGCTCAATTGTTGCTTATCTTGGATAAAAGAGCGATTGTTGGTGGTGCAATGCTTTTTATCTTTTGTCGCTTCGGGGAAAGGTTTTATTGTTTTCTATTCACGTCATTACAAATGATCTCTTTAATTCTGCAGTATTCCTTCATTCTTATCTTGTCATGCTTTCTCCTCCCAGTGCCTAGTTTTCATACCTGTTGCTGTGCCCATCATCGCATCGGTGCTCTGATTACAGGGGGCTTATATGGTTACTTAAACCTTCTACAATTAGCCTAAGCACTTCACTATAAAGTCAGATTTTTTTGTTGGTCTGTCAAACCATCCATATAAAAAAACACTCTCGCTCTCTAAGATAAGCCATCAGCTTTGATTTGCATCTGTCAATGATAACATTGCCAATGATTTTCCCTTTGTTGTTTTCACAGGATTACCCCAAAAACAGACATCCAGGTTGGAGCAGGGGGTCCATAGCGTATCATGCAGGTGAGTTTTGACTGATCGCGATGGTGTTGTTTTCTACCTGTTAACATTTGCATTCAGATGAAAGAGTCTCATGTTTTGTATTTGCGTCACAACGGTCACTTTCATTCCTGTTTCGGACAATGGTAGAGCATTCCCGATCTCTGAATATTTTATTGATAGCCATTTAATAGTAATCGAATATTTAAAATGTTATTATTGATTTCTATTTAGTTTTCTTTGCCTTCAACTATTATTGTAGGAAACAGCTGGAATATTGCATAGCTGAAAAGTGTTCCCAGTAAACTCTAAATAAGATCCAACTTATTATTTGATACAACCGCTCCCCCAGTGTCTGCGTGGGCTTCCTCTGGTTGCTCTGGTTTCCTCCCACAGTCCAAATCATGCAGGTCAAGTGAACTGGTAGCTCTAAATTGCCTGTAGGAGTGAGTGGGAATGAGTTTGTCTGTCTGCACAGTGTGTGTCGGCTGAGCAGGATCAGTTGCTCACAAAGTGAATGGATTGATTTTTTTTTTTGACCAAACACATGAATATAAGTGATAACAAAACTATTTTGACAGCTGCTGTGCCTGGATTGCATCCCGCTCATGTATGTGACATGAAGAGCTAATCACTCCTGTTGTTCTCTTTTAGACGATGGGAAGTTGTTCCAGGGCAGCGGGGTCGGGGACATGTTCGGGCCACGCTGCTTCGAAGGGGACATTATGGGCTGCGGGATCATGTTCCCACGTGACTACAACCTTGACAGTAGAGGTGAGCAGCTTTTTACGTTGTTTCATTGTTTGTTGCTGCAACCTCTAATTGCCTATGTTTTTCTCTCTCTCTATGGGTTCTCTCAGATGACATGGACGACTGGGACCTGGAGGTGTTTTCCACGCCCAGCGAGGTTCAGAATGACTTGTACACAAACAATGAAGACGAGGAGGACGAGGGGGAAGATGTGGAGGGGAGGAAGGTCACGGTGAGATGCTGTCAAAGTCAAGGAATATTTAACCAGGGACCTTCAGTGCAAATATCCTCATCATCCCTTTTGCTGTTCCCTCATCCTCGAACAGGTGTTCTTCACCAGAAACGGAAAGGTGGTGGGCCGGAGGGAAGTGGCCTTACCTATCGGAGGCTTGTTCCCCACGATCGGCATGATGAGCACTGGGGAGAAGGTCAGGGTGGACCTGCACCCCCTCAGTGGCTGAGCAGAGCAGATCGGACAATAAGTAACTCCTCCGCATCCACAGGCTCCAAATATGTTACTTGAAAAGTCACGCCAGTGTGGGGGGGTGACCGTGGCTTCCTCTTGCTGTAAGAACGATCAAACACTCTGACAGAAAATGTTTATTAAGAACAATCAATATGATGCATGTTAACAGTACATGTGTGCCTCAAAATATTTCTTTACAATGAAATGGTTTTACAGAGATTTGTTTAACAGGGGTTTGTAAAGGTGAAACACTATTTTCTTTTCTGTCATCAAATAAAGTAAATTAAGTAACGTAAAATACCAAAAAAGGGTCTCACTAGAGGAATGAATGTACAATCAAAGCAGAACCGTGACTAACAAGTGGACCCTGTTATCAGCAATAACATACATCAGCAGATATGTAGCAGCTCCTCTCGCAGCCTGTGGCCACACTGCTCTTTTACCAGAGCTCTGCTGTACTTCCTCCCATTCATGGTGTGTTACTGACACTCAGTGGTGAGAGCGACTCTAAAACCAAAGTAGGGCGGTGAATGAACGTCGAGTTTACCGTCTGAAGAGAAGTCAGTGCTCTCTGTACGACCGTCCGCTTGTCCTGACTCATTACGGCGTGTTCTGTGGCAACTGTACAAGCCGCATGCATTAGGAATTTATGGGATAATTTGTGAAATGAAATCCAAACTATCACAGTGTGGAGTAAGCAGTTTTACAAGCAAAATTCCAAATTATGGTTTTAATAACTAGCTGCTGTGCTTTTCTTTTAAAATCAGGTAACATTTTAACCTAATTGTTGACATTGTGCTGACGTGAAAAATGTCTTCAGGCCGACTGTGACTGAGGTTTTTTTCAGTGCAAACATATTTGGTGTTCATTTGTAACGACACACATTCTTCCACTATGTACATTGCAGCTTTGTCTTACACACTTCCAAACAAAGCAAGAAAATGAGTGATCTCATTTATTTAAAGTAAAGGAAATAATCTCAAACTAAACTTCCCAGAAAAAGAAGAATGAGAAACAGAAGACACATTTAAAGTTGTGATATTGAATGTACTTTTCCGTATAGTGAGGTATTTTTGGGTTAAATGGGTAGCAAATGTCTCAAAAAGGGAAAACTGTGAGGAGCAACTCCCTGGTGTATTAAAGCCCCGTCAGGACAGGAATAATTGGGGACAATATATGGTTAACTAGTTTATTACTAGTTCGACATTTGAATTTTTTTTCTGAATGTTGAAAATGAAGCCATACTGTAACTGATATTTGCTGCTCTCAGGTTTATTTCATCCGAATGAAACACTGTGTCTCTTCTGTGGATATCTTTGTGATTTTGCTGTATGTTGAAGTTAAACCATTGATCGCCCCAAACCTGTGAGGCATTTTTTTGTCATTGTTGTATTTTTTTTTTCTTTGGTCACACCTCCCAATGAATCCTGTTGGCCCCTGCAGACTCTTGTGTCAAGTTAAAGTTAAACAGTCATTTTGCACACGTGATCTCCCTTTTGCCAAAACCTTAGAGATAAATGCGCTGCTTCTGGTATCAGTTCATAAACTTAAAAACTGAATTATCTTCAGACTTCTGTGCTGTTCATAAAATTGAATGAATAGGATGGTAATTGCTGGTGACAACTGGGTTAACTTGCAATACCATTCATTCTTGTTTTCTTCTTCTTTTTTTCATCTGAAATGAGCAGATATAAGAACTTTATTCATGTTGTATGTGGGATTTACAACTACACTGCTTTTAAACAGTTTGACCTAATGAGCAAAGTGCCTTTGTGAAAAGATCTGGCTTGGTCCCTTTTTATTAAAAAAAAACACCCCTGGTGGAAGAATCCATGTAGGTGTTGGAAATGTTCCACTTTGGGCGTTGGCTCATACTCTCAGGTTTGTGGGCTGATGCTGAAAACCTCCGTCCACACCTTGTGCCGAAGGTGTCTGCAGACTCTGCAGGTCACAGGAAAGATCGAGAAACAATTTATTGGATCCACGTTGGACTCCAGATCCTGCTGGGACTGAGGATTAGTGCGTTGATTTTAAAGACTGTTGATGGGATGCTCGAGTGCTGCTAAGTGTGTGCAAGGAAACGCTGTTCATCGTTGCATCGGCCTGTACTGTAGACGGGTTCATGTTTTGGTTTTCTACTTTTCACTATTTCCACTATTCAGCAGAGTAAATGATGGTCTTCTGTTGCTGTCTTGGCCATCTGCCACACACTTTTAATATTTAGCCATTCTTTATCTTTTGTGTAGTTGATCATGAAAATCACTTTCAGTCTCTCTGTGCAGGCCTTGTGTACATCCTGTTTTCAATGTTTTTGTTTCATCTTGACCTCTCTTTCATTCAGTCATTTCTCTTTTTACATAAAAGCAATCAGATGAATATGCCAAAAATAATGTAATTAAAATAAATAAATAAAAAGAATATTTACATTCACTGCACCAGCTTTTTTACATTCTGTCAAGTTTAATACGAATAACAGTTAGTACTGTCTGCTGTCTATGAATACAAAAATCAGCATGTGTTTTGCAGCGCTAGGCTAAAATGATTTTTTTTTTTTTAAGCTGTTAAACCCTTAGTAATTTGATCATGTAGACTCCTTGTTAGCATTTTATCAATCTATTAAGAGTTCTACTTAAAGCTCAACAGGAAGCACAGATAAACATGGCTAAAAATCATGATAGAGCATGAGTGTTGCAATATCTTATCACGTCAAGGAGATAAAATCCACCATCCAGTCGAGCAGAATGAGCTTTTTGTTTGGCTCAGCTGTTATCACAGCCGTCTCTTCTCAGATGGACATGAATGCCAACATGAGTGAGACTCATAAAAAGAACAAAGGTAATATTCTGACAAAAGTCTGTGATAGAAGAAATCTGGGTTCATTTAAAACAACTCCTGTCTCTTGTGAGGAGGCGCAGTCATCAGGAAGCCTGTAGTTCTGTGGTTACAGAATATTTGATTCATTTTTTAATTTTAGTCCAGATGGACCGCAATGATCTCATTTAGTTCATCTCACAGGAAATGATACCTAAAGTTGTTCCTTCCCTGGGAAGAAAATAAGTAAGGGGTCAATAAGACAAACAGCTGAACAGTGAATCAGGCTCTGGATTTCCTTAGTGAGACATTTTAATTATGTTCAACAATAGTTAAGACTGTAGCGCCCAATGTCCTTATACAAATTATTATAAAATATTTTGCAGTGCAAATATATATTGAACAGCACATTTTCAAATACACTTTACAAACCCCATATAGAGTTGATCACATTAAAAAAAAATCCAGGAGGCCCATAGAGATGATGTGTGTCATGCAGTTAGGCTAAAAGTACAGCTCTCAGTAGAAAACTTGATTAATTATATTTTATTTCGTTCATTTTATTTTGGTAATGGTGGTTAGAAGAGTTCAAGAGCAGAGTTATCACACAATAAAAGGCTACCTTGTGAAGCTACACCATTGATTAAGATCATTCCTTTGCCTCCTCTGTGCAGCCGTAGATGTGTGATTAACCAAACCAGAGCGCCCCCTGCAGGATAATGTCGTTAACGTTTACTGACTCATCTGTATTGTACTGATTTAAAGATATTCAGTTATGAGAATTCAGGTGCTGGGAGAAGGTAAAGGCTCGTGTAATATTTTGACAGAAGAGGACTTTCCAGTAACGTTAATGCCTCTAACAGCAGCACAGTAGAAAAGCTCTGAATCTCATGAGGAGATAACAGTACAAAGGCAGCTGGATACTGACGCTGTCTTCATCCCTGAGAGAAGACAAGACCTGAAGGTTTGTTAAAAAACTTAATCCAGAGCTTTCTCACTTGGGTTCTGTTCTCTATTTTCTCTTTCATTCACAATTTAAATTGAGGCAATGTTTAAAAATGTGAATTAGAAAATGCCCTGACATTTATTTTTCAACAACAGCTTAAAAATACAGTACAGGCGTGTGCTTTTTGGTAAAGATATTTAGGTCATTTCAGCATTCTAAGACACAGCAAAAATAAACATAATGGCCATTGCTTGACACAGAAGGGATCAGCCTGTCATTAAAATGCACTTAAAGTGCCGCATGAAGTATAATATTTTTTGGACATATCACCTGCAAATAATACGCCACTGATGGTGCATAGAATTATCGAGAGATAAGCTCCAGAGATGCAACAATTCAATCTAACAGAGGACTACCTTCCAGTATAATCAGAAGTATTTATAAAAGTTGTATTAGATATTTTCACTGTATATAATCAAAATGTAAATAAAAAACATGTATGTTAACAATTAAAGGCAGTTATATGCACATACACACACCTATTACACCTTTGTGCATCTCTCCTGAAACACTATAAAATCTGGCATAGCTATATTTTTTATCTACCTACAAACAAATATGCTGTTATATGCTGGATGGATTTGACGGTAAGACTGTGAGATGTGCCTATGAGTCCTCTTCCTCCTCCTCATCATAGTAGCGGTTCTTCTTGATTATGTCCTCTGCAGTCAGCTCATCCGCATCGCTTCCCTCTTTGTCCTCCTCCCAGAAGCCCACATCCTGAGAGGCACGGTTCTGTTTTGGCTGTAGAGGCGGAGATGGGGACGGTGAGATACCCGGGGAGATGCTTCGAAGAGAGCCCTCTTCTGCTGCCATCTTGTCTGCTGCCACCTCTCCTTTCTGTGCTTGTCCATCTCTTTCTTCCTGCCGCTCGGGCAGAGTCTCCACCTCCTCCTCCGAGATGGTCTCGCTTACACTTGCTGCATCTTCTGTTGCCGTTTTAGGTGTCACCTGCTCTTTTTTCTCATGCTGTTTCGCCTGCTGTAGCTCTTGTTTTTTCTCTTTAGGTGGTTCTTCGGACGAATTTTTCTCCTCAAACGATGTTCTCCACTCCAGCAGAGATTTGAGAGGGCGACGAGGCTCCCTGGGTGCCAGACTAGGTGCGGGGTTGGGCTTTGCTGCGACAGTAAAAGGCCGAATGCGCTCCTTCAGAGAGGAGCTCCTCCTCAGGCTCTTCAATTCAGCCCGATCCGAGCTCTGGAAGGACAATGGAGCATCTTCCTCTGGGGGCCACTTGGCTCTCCAGGGTCGGCCTGAAGCAGCTCCCTCTGTGACTGGGCTAAGTGGCGCAGTACCAGACTGGCTCTCACCGGCTGGGGGAGGCCAGGCGACCTTCAGCCTGCGGGTCTCGGCTGACTTCTCTGTGGACTGAGGTTTCTCTCCAGAACTTGATTGTGACTGCACGCGTGTCTCCAGTAAGGCAGTCAGGTCGGTAACCTTAACCTGCGGGGACGTTTCCTCGGCAGGCGTGGGCTCCTTCCCTGAGACGCTTTCAGTCGGACGTGCCACCGGTGTTTGTCCCTCTTGTTCTTTTGGCTTTGCTTCTTCCTCACCTTCCTCTTCATCAGCTCTGGGCTCCCAAAGCTCTTTGTGGGGCCGGTGGCCAAAGCCCTCATCATAGTTGCCTTTGGCTTTAAACAGCTGGCTGAAATGGGGCTTGCAGTAGACGTTACCATGCAGAGAGGCGTAGTTCCCGAGGCTGCAAAATAGAGGCCAGCAAAGATATCATTTTAATTTCCCTGTTCACAATTCTTGGTTGGCAACTGATGTCGAAAGGCATCAAAAGATGTGATGAAAAATGAAAACAGAAACTTTAGGACACAACTAACCTCAGCTTTGTGCTGCAGTGAACACAGCGGAAGCAACTCTTGTGGTAGACATGCTGAAGAGCCACCAGTCTCTCCAGTGGGTACACAGTTTTTTGACAGGCAACGCACGTCTCCTTCACTGGTGGGCAGAACTTCTGCACACACATATACAAAATAACAGTTATATAGATCCATAATCAATGCGGAAATTGAGTTTCTTTGATGATTCATGCACATCCCCTGCTCGTTGTGATGAGAGACTCACTCTGGATGCTTTAGGTTGTTCGGTGCTCTCCCCTGAAATACAAAACACATATTGTCATTCAGTTGTGCTTCAGAAGACAGCTGAAAACTGAATTTCATTCTGCACATTCTGCAAAGTTATTTGAGTATATCAATATTGTAGTTAATGTTCAATTCCACAGGTAATAATGTATCAATAACATTTACATAGGATCATGTCCGCAGTCCAAATCCCGACACTCACCGTTGCAGTCAGGTACAGGAGTCTGTTTCTGGTTCACTGGGGCAGATGTTTTTGGAGCAGGTACCTCTGTGCTCAGACCCTGAAAAAGGAAAAAAAGACAACAAACACTTGTCTAAACTGGCTGTTAAATAATGAACTGTGTTTCACGCATAGGTAGGAAGGAAAAAATTAAAGAGAAGTAATATTTTTGGGTAGATTGGAAAATAAAGATTCATAAATCACCAACACACACAGTGCTTCTATAACTACTATATGCAAACTTTACTTTTGACTTGTTAACAGATTTGGACAAATATCAAGTATCTTAAAACCTGGTGCATGAGAAAAGGCCTAGCACTTTTAGTGGCCAATAGCTTGTTTGTTTTAATGTTACTAACCTTAAGTAATCTCTGGTAACTTTGGTGAGTGATGTGCTGAGTTTGTGCTTGATTAAATTCACCTTTTGTGATTTTTTTTCAAAGATCACTAATACATCTATGTATATATGTGTTAGTATATATATATTTTTTATTGATATGTGAACTCTATAATTTTAAAATGTCCGTCTGTTTTAAACTATACAAAACTTAAATAGCTCTACTGATGAATAGAGGGGTTTAAAAAATGTAGAAACTTTATTAAACATCCAGTGTTTACACGTCATCATAAATAGATAAATAAATAAAAAGTTCCTATAAAAAAGTTTCATATTTCAGATTCATATTTTATAGTTATATGCCTTGAGCATGTTTGTAAATTAGCTCCTGTTGCATGAACTCACAGTACGAGCGGTTCCTTGTTTAGAAACAGCAGCCTGGTACTTGGCCATCTTCTCCTTCATGGAAGTTGACTCCAACACTCTGTCAGACACAGACGGACCTACAGCAGTGGAAACAATCACACTTAAATGCTTTAATTATTCTGCATTAATGCAAGTCTCCGCTGATAGATACACAGTTATTTATTCAGAGGGCTGTGTGTATGCCTTTGTCTTTACCGCCATGTTGGTCCATGTCTTCTGATGAAGCACTGCGTAGTGTTGCTCTGCCTCCCTGTGAGAGTAAAAATGATTGATGGCATCAAATAAAGAAATGCATTTATTTATCTGCAACACTATCAGTTCTGAAAACCTTTACTTCCTTCCTGTCTTTAAGCCAAACAAACATTATAAATGTTACACTCACAGACCCTTCTCATAAAGCTGCCACATGAAACGACAAACGTATTTTTACTCAGTGTTGTGTACTTCTTGTCCTTGTAATTTTCCAGATCAGCCTACTGCACACAAAAGATTTTAACTGAAGCAGTAATGTGTGTGATTTAATACTACAAGCTACTCTTTAGCCTCAGTCACTCCATGTAAATGTTAAATGAGAGTCTGATATTATTTCTGAGATGGAGATTACTGGTATTCAGGTTTAATTCCAAGTTTCACAGCCTGTATGTGAAGCACTGACCCCTGACCCCTTCTTTGACATGTATTGATCAGATAAAGGCCTTTGACACAGTATACTGAGAAAGCTTCTCCCTAACATACTTCCCAAACACTAAACCACAGGCTCCATCTCGGCAACACCGCACTAAAGACAGAAAAAAATGTCAGGTATCTGCATGGACAGCCACCAACATGCCTTTGACCGGCAGTCCAAAGAAGCAAAACTTTTCCACTGCACTTTACTGAAAGAATGAGTCCTGCGTGTGTTTGTGTGTGCACCAACACTAATGAGTAAACCAGGCAGTTTCTCCCAGCAGTTATCCGGTACACACATGAGTGGAAAAGAGTTTTGGCCAATTAAAGCGCTTCGTTTCTTCAGGCTGCTTGCCTCAAACTGTGAGTCCCCATTGTGCCACCATCTTGCTCAGCCACGTAAATCCAAACACCAACTGGGTTATAAAATGCTCAAAGCTTCACTTGGGCGAGGGCACGGCTACATTAACGTAAAGTGTGAGAAGGCATTCAACCCTCATTGACAAAGTGAGTGTGTCACGCTTCTCCTGGTCTGCATATGCTCACCTATGACTCTTACACTTCTGCTTTCCTACTGGTGATTTAATGAGATTACTCATACTATTAGTATTTTTAAAAGCGCTATAACTTGCAGTGCAGAGGAGCTGTGACACTATGGAAAAAGTACAGGGGAATTAAAATGGAAGGCGGTGTAAAGGATTGTGGTCCTTTTCCTTGATTATGAATATTAATCATGCTTTTTATGCTGCTCCACATACAACAACCTGCTCAATATGAGGTAAAAACTGGAAAAACAAGAGTGAATCCCTGCACAAACTGTGGCCAGCTGAAAGTGAGATAAAGACAGTTGCTCCTCAGAGGTGATTTTGGGAAGAATGAAACAGCCCTAGGTCAGGAATGTTCCTGCATTCCTCTGCTATGGAAGGTGAAGAGCGGAGTGCTTGTTGTTTTCGGGCTCGGAGGGAAAGAGAGCGAAAGAGCAGGGAGACAGAAATGGGCGGGGGAGGAAATCCAGGTGGAAAGAGACTACTTCAGAAAATAAAGAAGGGAAAAGAGAACACCATGAGGAAAATATCTGAAAAGAGTATAAAAGGACACAAAAAAAACATAGCTATGCTCAGAGACTTTCTGCACACACAAAGGTCAAATAAAGGAGACCTATAACTATTAGGTAGTGCTGCTAGGTGGAAAGGTTATCATTATGGTCAGTAACAGGTTCTTATCTCTCCTTTAAACTAATGTCTCAGTAGAGATAATACTGCTAAAATTTGTTATGTTTACTTTACATCAGTTATTTTTCACAATAATTGTGTGACACAGAACCTTGTAAATTAGGATCTTCGTTGTCAAGAAGTTCCTTTAAAGATGCAAATTGATTGTGGTTGCAAAAGCAGCTTAAGGTTTCGCAACACAAAGTTAGCCACATTTGACAACATACTGCCTTTTGACTGAGAGCAGTACATATCAACACTGTGGTTACAGTTAAGCTGGAGAAGTGTTGCCGATGCGTGCACTGCTGTCAGGCTCAACAAGCTGCAGCACAGACTCCAGTCATGAAGCATTCATGCAAACAAATATGATCTCAGTTCTCAGTGCATCCACAAACTGAGAGCTTAGGTGATGTCACTGATAGTGTGTTGATGGGGTGTCAGCGATTGTCAAGGCGGGCTTCACATTGTGCTTCGGGTGTATTGTGTGTGCGTTTTTCTACAGTGAGTGCGTCTGTAACTACCTTGCCCTTGGCGTCCTCTCCCTTCTCAAACTTCATCTTCAGGTTGTTCAGTGGCACCCTGGGTTTTTCATAGGAGGCAACGGGGCTGGTTGGAACCTGCTCTTCAAGCTTTTCGGGTCTTTGGCTGCATGTCAGCTCATCTCCTTCCATCCCTCTCTTCTCCTCACCTTTAGATACTTCTGGAGCTTTTGTGGGCTTCTGGGAGCGACTGGCTGTGAGTTGACCTCCCTGGGCGTTCAGCGGGCCGGGGCTCTTTAAAATGGGACTTTGCTCAGCGATAACGGCAGGCTTGGACAGGGCGGCGGGCCTGCGCCGAAAGCTGGACTGGCTGGGAGGTGAAACGGAGGATGGCTTGTCCTGATCGAGGTTCCCCGCCTGCTCCCAGCGCTTCTTCAGGGCGCTCAGGTTGGCTGACCGTAGGGAAGGCGCCGCGTTCTCAGAGGACTGCAGAGAAGAGAAGAACAGACAAATGTGTGCCTTTTAATCTTAAGTATTTCCACTTAGCAACAAAGTATATACAGTACTAACTAAGCATACGGCTTAAACCCAGATTCAGCTCTATGGGATAAAGGAAATGCCGGACTCCACTGACAGATGAGGTGAACAGCTGTTCAAAGTTGGTCCAGGAAATAGATGTTTTGCAGCGGCTGCTGAAGGAACGATTGGCTGAGGATGGAGTTGGCAGGGCTTAAGCATGCAGGCAAATGTTATTTTCTGCTGCATTCCTTTCCATGTGACAACTTCACCTTTTTTCCTCCGCTCCACCCCAAAAAAACAAAATGCACACAGAGAAGAGTGCTCTGTTCACCGCTTGGCCATTCACGTCAACAAAACAGCACAACAGAACACCAGGAGGCTCGCTGTTGCTGTGTGACCTCCGGAAACTTCCTTAATCGCAAAAAGGGGAATGACACGTTGAAGAAAGAGGATGTGACCGTTTGAATGAATCACCGTCATATAAGTAAACTAATCAACTAATAAATCTTAAAACACAATGTGAGCTTTTGTAGGTGAGTGTCCCAGCTGAGGTCGGGTCAGTTCGAAACATTTAAACACCGTCGTATCATGAAAACCACAGTACCTCAAAAAACACAATCCAATTTTCATTTTAAACTTACTTTAGAGATGACGAAAAAAATAAAGACACATAAATAGTCCGCTTTCTATCTAATCTAACTTAGTGTATTAGTACATGAAATGTATTTGGTGCATGTATACATTAGAACAATGGCACACATAGACAGATTAAAAGAGAGAAAGGAATGAAGGAAGAAAAAAAAGGACTGACAAAGAAGGAACCCCCCCCCAAAGTGGACAAAAACCGGACAAACAATTACTGTCTTTGTGAGGCAAGTCCAGGGTGAATCGAAAGAGCTGGACACTGACAAGACTGTTCCTATTTTTTAAGCAAAGCGACAGAGACAGAAAAAAAAAAGAAGAAACCTCTGCGAATGCGCTGAAGTGGCGACAAAACGAGTTGTAAACACAACCAGGCAGCAAGTAAAAGTGAGAGTCCTTTGGTTGGTCCTTCTCTACAGATCAGTGTGCTGAGAGACAGTGAGAGGCAGAGCTCTCCCAGATGTTAGCCGCTACTCAAAATCTGCTCGTAACAGCCAGTCCAGCCCCTTAAACACCAGGGAAGTGAATGAGAGAGAGAGAGAGAGAGAGAGAGAGAGAGAGAGAGAGAGTCAGAATACCCAGGAAACCAGAGCAGGAAATGATACATTCAGGGAAAAGTTAACTCTTTCTTCACAGTGTCGAACATTGACATCTTTTCCACTAATGAATGATTTCTGGAGAAAATAGTAATAAAAGAATCTGTCTGCATAGCGCTTATCTTAACAGACTAAACAACTGTTTTAGAAAAGGCAAAAGAATTCACACAAAACAGGAACACAAGACGGGACACTAAAAGAAACAAAAGCCATTCAAGGAAACCATCACGTGAGAGCAGGCATGAGTCGAAACAGAGTTTTATACAGAATCTTAAACGCTACTCAGAGCTCAGACACTCAGGGACGTTGTTCCACTAAGAAGTAAGCTCTGATGACAGAAGTGTGGTCAGTCTACACCAGGGCAACGTCAGGACAGACACATCACCCACTACAAAGCCAAACGCTTGCGATTTATTTCAATGGTCACAGACATTATTCAATACAAAACTGACCAAAACAAGGAATTTATTTGTTTATAAAAAGTTTTAAACCGTGGTAGGACAGTCATTTTAGGAGAGGCACACACTGCCTAAGTGCCCATACGCCTCTAAGAATAGATGCAGATGCCTTCCTTTTTCTAACATAGTCCTAACCGGATTTAACTTCTACATATCAATATATGTTTTGATTAGTCAGTGACTTTAAAAATTCCAAAAACAATCACAGATGCCCTTCACACATTCAAAATCTGCACAATAATCAGGCTTCAATTACATCACAGAGAGAAAAAGAACTAATCTTCACACTGACAAGTTGCAATCAAAATGTCTATTTGATTTATTTCTAATGTTTATTTATGCAATTTATCTAACAGACCAATCATCCCGTGTTGGAAGTTCCCCCCTTCCTCCAACAACCCCCTCCCAACCAACCAACCACACACACACACACACACACACACACACACACAGACAGACAGATGGTCTTACACACTGCTCATTCAAACTTGTTTTATCCTCAAACATGTTGACTAGACTTCCATATCCCTGTAACACCAGCCCATATCCACACACGAATATCGGTACCTAGAAAAAAAATACTACAAACTTTGAACTTATTAGTCACATTTAAAAATGTACAGAAGTAAAAAGAATGAACATGACAACCTGAACTTGGCGGCTTGAGGAATACCCCCTTAAAAAGCTCTGTCCCATAAATGCTGCATTCAAGGAAGTAACGCAGTAAAGTTGCAATACACATACATGACATTCACGTCTCTACAGGAGTGAAACAACAGAGCCTTCTTCTCATTGTCATTACAGGCCAGATCATTGAACAAAGACTACACAAGCTAACCTTTGTAGCAACTGGCTGCTACACACACACACACACACACATATTTCATACAGCAATATTACCTTATATTTCCTCATGGTATTAGTTGATCAGTTACTCAGTTAATCTCAGTCCTGCTTTGTTTATCAGTCTTTCACACTGACAAAGCAGCTAATGAACAGTTGGAGCCACAGAGAGCATTGCGAGGGGATTAAACTGTAGTAGGATTATGGGTTTGATAGCCTGCCCATCGCAACAAGTGGCCAATGAGGGGTCAGTCAAGACAAGACATTTGGCCCAGACAGCATGTTGGCACGGTGAGTGTAAGTGTGTGTCTCTGGGTGTGTGTGTGTGTGTGTGTGTGTGTGTGTGTGTGTGCAGGTACGTGTGTGTGTGTGCACTCCACATCACAATGTACAATAATTAGTTTAGCACCAGCAGCAGGTACAAAGCAAACGAAGCAAGACATGCAGCGCATGCACACACTTCATTTCACCTTGTAGTCTGTGAGGAAGGGCTTCTCAAAATGCTGTAAACAGGATGACTGATGGTTTTAAGATTGTGAATGGCAATTTAAGCAGTGTGCTACCACGTCATCAACCCCTGAGAAACATCTGTAAACTGAAATAACATGTCTGTAGCATCATGAGGAAAGCTTCGCAGAGATACTCACTTTTTTCTTCTCAGCACTGGACTCCTCAGCAGCCCTCTGATACCTGAAAGAGACAGAAACAACACTGACCTCTGGTGACTCAGAATAAAAACATACATTCCTGTGGTATTTTGTCCCTCAAGAACCTTGTATGGTGTAAGGAGAACCTTATTTTAGTTTAATATTTTATCCATTTCTCTTGAGCTTAAAGCTGGTCGAGAAATGATTTCAATTTATTTTCATTGTCAAATTATCAAATATTGACAGGTTTTGTTTGCATTCAGCTTTGTCAAAAAGGTAATCCCTTGTTTTCTGGCTGCAGAAATGAAAGGCACAAGCAGATTCAAGAATGTGTGGTCCTAAGTTCTTCTTATTTTTGTGAGACATAATTTAAGCATAAAACTAGAAAAGAGATCAAATACAAGAGGTAGTGATGTGGACCAAGCACACAGCATTATCCAAAATGTGCTTTGCATTCATTTCCTTTTATAGATAGCTCTACATGTGTAAATCAACAGCAAATACGAATGAAAATGAGGTGGTACTCACTTAGAGAAGCGTTCAGCAATGGCATTGTTTTTCCCGCGGCCACTCAGCGACAGCTCCTTCGCAGTGATGCGCAAGGACTGTGTCGCCCAGGACCGCCGGTTGAATGAACTACCTTCCATGCTTGGCAGCTATTTGAAAACCTGAAATACGAACACAGCCAGCATTAGCCATGTTGTAATTTTGTGCAAATGACAATAAAGTCTTGAATCTTGAAATGTTCATTACCACCCCGTTGCAACTTCACTTATTATTCTCTTATTAATTATTATTTCCTAAACCTTTGCTTTACCACTGTACTTCAGTAATACCATTAACCATTCCCATATTAGATCTGAATATAAACCAGCCAGTGAGGCCTCTGTGTCCTGACTAGAATATATATGGAAGCAATTGATGTATTTATTCAATAGTTTACAGTCTAAAGGTTGACCACCACACTGACATCATTGCGTGGCAGCAGACAGGATTTACATACACAAAACAGCCTTGTTTTAAACAGGTAAACAAAGTTCAATTTCACTTTGTGTGCACAGACGACTGAGACTGTTGGTGCCAGAGTCCAGGTTTGTACATGCAGAGGAACTATCTGCTGTATGAGATCACTGATTTACAAGATGCTCTCCATCAGTTCACATCTCGCCACGCAACCCCACCACCCGACATACATACCAAGGAGTGCTCGCACATGGATGCGCTCACACACAGTTCAGTATGCAAACACCACAGGTCAACATGTTCAAACTTGCACTCTGGCTCGTGCCGGTTGATTGCAAGATAGAAACACATACTGAGGAAAACAGCTCAGTGGAGTGTGAGCACGTTGTCATTATGTGACGACGACTCGCCGAGGGCAACGTTCAGCGGCGTCCCACAACACAATCCATCTTTGATTTCAAGCTGCACTTAAATAAGTGCTTCAGACGGATGAGGAGCCTGTGATACTGTTTTTACAGGCTGTGAATCTCTCTCGAAGTTAAGACCATGTGTTTAAATCGCTGCTGTGCATAGATGATAGACTCAATAGTTATTTCTCCCACAAGCTGGGCCTTTTCACTCAGGTGCACCTATTACATCATCACGCAGACACAAAGCAGCAGGGTGACAAGCAGTGCGGGGACTTTGGACTGAACTAAATTACGACATCGTCTGATCTGAAACACTCAAATGCAGCTTGTGATTGTCTCACTCACATTTAGAGACA
>JAOXYL010000100.1:16285589-16309726 GCA_028564955.1 Terapon puta | reverse complement strand
AGTTAGTTTACCTTCTCTATTGATTAGCTGTGTGTTTTATTCTGTACAGTTACCACGGAGCATGTAGTGGGCTCTGAGCACAAGAAAAACATGGTAATTTGAGCTGGTGCTCCTCATATGCTAACTTCTCCTTTCTACCCTGTTTGCCCATATGTATATCTGGGAGAGTGGGAGGGGGCTGGAGCTTTGACAGGGAAATGCCCTGGACAGGTCATGCAGGGATAACACAGGTGGACTGGGCAGGTAAGTCAGCTCTTTTGCATATCCTCAAACTGTCTGAAGAAAGTCAAAACAAGTGAAGCAGGGACAATATAGGAGCTCCCCATAAAAAACAAGGGCTGGCAATCAAACCACAGGTGTCTCGAAGGGCAGATGATCTGACCAGAAGTGTGGCCTGGAAAACAATGCACAGTGGGAAATGTTACCGATTTAAGTTGAGAGAAGGGCGGGGTCATGCGTGCTTTTCCTGTATGTGAAAACAGTCACAGCACTTCACATTCTGACTTTCTTTTGAGTGATTTAAAGGTTTGAAAGACTGAAAAGAAATCCTCAGTGATAATGACATTTCAGCCACTTTTCAAATCCAAACTAACACAGATATACATCATTATTGGCAAACTAAACACATTTAAGTTACAGCATGTGCCCAGACTTCTGCAAGTCCAACAGCACTGCCTTCACCTCTAATTGATTTAAAAGACCTTTGCTGATGGACCTTCTCCGTTGGTACACGGCAAGAAAAGAAAACTGTGCAAGTTGTTTTACACTTCACTATCACACAGTAGTCATCCGTTTCTTGGTATATAATCTTGCCACACCATCAGCAGCTCCACACCTACTGGCACAATAGTTTTACAGAGCCAATAGTTTTACATCTATGAATTTATGCTTTTTAACATCGTCATTAATCAATCATAACAAAGGCAACAGCGTGTTAATGATGCCTTTACCAAAGGTGGCCCTGCTTCACCAGGCGCAGTGCGAGTGGAGCCTTAAAAAACATGCAGCTGACTAACTAACTGTATGAGACGTCGAAATGCGATCAATCTAAAGTGAAGCGTTTAGTTTCATCTCCATCAGTGGTTATCAGCAAAAGGCGGACACTGACCTTTGTCCCCTCGCTTCAAGCCAAGTTGTCCGTAACAACGAGTAACTACAACACCTCGGACACGGTATGAGTCATGGCGAAGGAGGAGCGCGCATTGCTTAACGCACGACCGACCGAGGAGCCAGTTATCACTATTATCTTAACGTAAAAACACACAAAAAGCACAGAAACTGTTGTTTAGCTGGAACTGAAGAGAGCCTGACTCGAGGAATCAGCCCCAGAGAGACAAGGACTTGCGTTGAAGATCGACGGCGAGTACATGTTATTGGGAGAAGTTTCATTTCAGGTGTGACACTGGGGGCGCTTGGTGGAGGGCGCCTGTGACTTCAGGTAAATAAACGACTACAAACCTTTACATTCAGTTCATTTAGTTACAGTCCTCCGTCGTCCGTAGCTAGATAAATAATTAGTATTTACTGAGAGGAGTATAAAGTGAAACCCTGAGCCTGACACTCAGCAGCTGGACTGGTTTGGCTCCGATCATCTCGGCAGACAGGGGAGGAGGAATGTGCACGTGCGATAATATTAAATATTAAATAAATAAATACACACAGCCACGCGCTCCCTACACTTCACTCAAACACTAACTGTGCCTTAACCACAGCCCCAGTCGGAGTTTTTTTTGTTTTGTTTTGTTTCCACGTCCTTGTCGTGAGTTTTGTCCTACCTGTGCGAACTTCCGTCGACTCGCGCTCTCGGTGAAACCCGGAGACACCTGACACCCGCTGCGTCACCGCCCGGTGTGCGGCGGGCGAGGTGGAGTGGACGGAAAGGTGTGATGGGAGTGGAAGAGCCGGGTCACGTGGCTTTTCGAGCGCCAATGACCTTGGGTGTTGCTTATCCCCCTCACCCTCCCACACAGACACACACACCTTACCTGGTGCGTCTGTGCGCGTGTGACAGTGCGCGAAGCGAGCCAGTAAATATCACCCCTCCCCGGAATTCCTGAAGACAACCTGCTGTGTTTTTCAGGAGAAAGCACAGTGTACGAGCAGACATGCTGAGAAAACGCAGGGTATGAGCTTGATTTAACACGGCCTCTATTTATTGGAGTTATAGAGGACAACGGTCAGTATCCAGCAACCTTTTGCTGATAACCACTGATGGAGATCAAATAATTAAAAGGTTGCTTGAACGTCTTTGACCAATTTTACAATGATAAACACTGTTAATAAATAGATCGATCATTATAAGCTGTATTTATACAGAAGCAGAAAGTGATTCACAAAAAAAACAGGCAGGACAAATGACAGGAAAAATGTGAGCACACAGACAATCAATGCATTTGGAAAAGACCGAGGGAACAAGAAACATACAAAATACAAAAGGCCACATTTTAAATGAGTGCCGGCAGAAAAAACTATAGCGCCTTTGTGAGATGTTGCATTATTAATTGGAAATGGGAATTAATTGGGGGTTGTTTTGTGCAGGGTGCATGGGATGCATGAGATCCCATTTGCTTTCTAAATAAGAAAGAAGGTCTCAGCTTTGAGTTGTCCGCCTTGGTCTGTGCTCCACCGTTAGACAGCATCCAGTCTGGTCAAGAGTCCTTGAGAAAGGTACTGTGGCCTTAAGCTCCCGGGAGCTGTCATAATGAAACTTTCCTTAAGTCCAAGAAGTTAGGCCGCTGAATGAGTGATATAAGAAAAGTTTTTGAGCTCAAGATGTCACTGGTATTTTCCAGCCAATCAAAAGAACAGACCGTGCATCTGTCCGGTTTTCTGCATAATCATGAAACAAAACTTCACTTACAAGTTAAAAAGAGGTTCTTTTTAGTGCATTCAGTCACCTTATTCAACACACATTTCATTTAACTTTTAAAAAAGCATTGATGACATGTTCAAACACATAATGTTTGTATAAGACAGTGTTACACTGTTTCCACATACCTGAGGCTTGATATAGAGATATTAACAGCATGTTAACACAGTTTTCAGTTGCCTTGCATAGAAATCAAGTATAATACAGCAATAGTCCCTTTTTAGGTTTTCTCCTTTTCTTGTTCCTGAAATTTATGTTGAAATGCCAAGAGCATAAAATCATTGCACAATCATTGAAAGGAAATGCACTGACTCCTATTTTTGTTGTCAGTCGCCTGGCAACAGTGCTCTGATGAGTATCTCAGTGTTGAAATGCTCATAGTATCATATGCAGTCACATAAAGGATTTATGAGTCCAAAATGTCACGTAACTTCTTTCTAGACAGACCTAGACAGAGTTTAACAGACATTATATGACATATGAGAATATATGAAGAAATGAGAGCATTTAATTGCATTTTTTCTGATTATATATTTAACATTTTCAGTGCAGGACTCTAGGTGTATCTTTACAGGATCTGAAAGCTTACTCCACCACTGTTAAAATATATAATCAATAAGAAGCCTATTACAGTGATGAGGATATGAGCGCAACAAAATAATAACACAAATGAAGATTTCCCAAAATGCAAAGATGGAAAAAGTACTCAGGTCTTTTACTTGAGTATAAATAGCAACACTACAGTCCATACATACTGATACCTGTGAAAGTCCTGCATTCAAATGTCAAAAAATAAAAATAAAAGTATCAAAATATACTTAAAGCGCAAAAAGCATTGCTCATGCAGAATAGCCCGTCTCACAGTCATATATGATACTATATTAGATTATCCTATTGTATTGAAATTACTTGACACATAGATTGGTTAATGTGTTTTACTTTATCATGTAGCTGGTAACAGCTGAATTTCTGAGCATCCTGCTGGGTGGTTATGCCTGTAATTATACTTTATAATTTACTGATTGAAGAAGACTCACATACAATATATTTTGCATTGATAATCTAGATCCGAACGGTAAAACTAACTAAAAACTAACAGACAAATGTAGAGAAAATATCAGGTTTCCCCCTCTGAAATGCAGGCCTGCTGATGTACAATTACAAAATGTCATAAAATGGAGATACTAGAGCCTCAAAATTGAATTTACATTTTAACAAATGTGATACGTTTTACAAACACCAGCATCAGCAGTGTTTTGTGGGGGAAACCGCCCCATGTTAATTCTGTGTTCAAGGAAAAAAAGACTCATTAATAAAGATGATTTTTAGTTTTGTGTCTCGCTGAAAGAAAATCAGTAGACACGACTAACGATGACGCCATCGGCCATTAAACGGCAGCCCGGGAGGAGCCGTGTCTTTACAACAATAAACCAGCGAGATTAAAGGGATTAAACGACGGCGCTAAACATTATTATTATTCTTTATCGAGTCCGAGGTGGGGCTTCAACCAAACAGAGGGGGAGAAGAAAAAGAGCAGCCACCGGTGTGAGTCCGCTCCTTTTTCATCTGCGCCGTCGTGAAGTGAAGGGGACAAACAAGAAAACACAAAAAAACCCTCCAGCGCGGTGAGACACATGGACGGACAGGGTTTACTCCTCCGTGTGTGTTCGTGGGGAGCTGGTGGAGGAAGATGAGCCTTTTCTCCTGCCGTGAGGAGGCTGAGCTGCTGTGTGGGGGGAGTGGGTGACATCCTGTGGCGTTTCCTGTGTTTGTAAACTAGACGGGCTGGAAAACGACGGAGCGACTCGAGCTGAAAGGTAAATTCATGTTTTTTTTGTTTTCTTCCCCCCCGATGCTCGGTGATTTTTTTATGTGCACGAAGCGGGTTAATGTTTCACTGGTAAATACAGGTGCTTTTGTTTAAAAAAGGAGGGGGTTTTCTGTGATTTTACAGCGTCAATGTTAGCCAGCTAGCTCGCGTTAGCTTCTTCGTCGGGAGGGGGAGGCAGCGACGGCCATCACGACTGTCTTTATCGCTCAATCTGGGCTTTGGGCTTAAAGTGTTATCACGGTAAAAGGAGTAGTTTGCAGATAGTTACTCCCGCAAAACCGCGACGGCAAGCCGATGAATAGGTGGGTTGAAATAAAAAGGGGAGAAATGCTTGGTTTGCTAAACATTTCAGTGGGCGAGGGCGCCAGCGAGCAGCTAGCTGGTGTTAGCCAGCTTGTTCAACATCAGCGAAACTAACGCTGGGCTGGGTAGGAGTGTGAAGGCCACTGCAGGGGAAAATACGCGTTTGTTCTCAAAGCAACGTTATATAAAGGTTTGTGGTATTTTTTTCCTGCGTCTTTCACTAACACGGCAACAGTTCAAATGGATAAAAGCTGCACGATGTGGTGTGTTTTAATTAGCATTAGCAACGTTAGCTGGCGGAGCAACGCCAATGGCGAAAGCGCCGTAGCGTCAGAGTGCATCCCAGCCTCCATCTGGTTAGTGCTCACATTCAACATGGCACACAGACTCGACCCTTCGCTTGTGCCATAGTTAGAGAAAATCTTAAAGTAAGGCTAAACGTAGTGTTAACCCAGTTTTTTTGTTTGGTTTTGTTTTTTAAAGAACGCCATCTGCGGTGCGAGCAGTGTTTCTTTGAGGAGCTGGATTCGTGGCCTCCTCCTAACATACTTGTTAAAATCCCCTGACAAAGGGGGGCGATATTAATTCATTTATTCAATTAAGTTTACTGTATCATTTAACATGGCAGCACACAGAGAGATTTTCATGCTTGAATGTGTGTTTTGTCTTGGTCCAGGCACAACCTGAGCAATTCTTTCATTTAAACAACCGCGTTGTCTTTATCTTTATTTCCTAGCTTTTGGTAGTACTTTCAACTTTATATTACTGTCTATTTTCGATTTAATTTATACTTCTGGAGTGAAGTATTTTCACCCTGATACTTTTCAAGATAACGTGGAATTATATTTTTCCAGCGAATGAATCGAGGCAAATTCCTAGTAAGTGAAAACTTAGAAATCTTAAGGTTTTTCTGTCCTTTGGCAGTAAATGTTGAATCACAAACTCTCACCTCATAGATAGACTTAATTCTTAACTTGAACCGTACACTTTTCTTGGTCAGGAGTGAGGGTTGAAGATTATATGTTGTAATTGAACCCCCAACAGTGTTCATTTTTTCACTCACTATATTCTGTAAAGTTTTCCAAGCCAGCAAATTATGTACCCACTTTTCAACAGCGTTTATGTGTAGTAGTAAAAGCATTTCAGTTATTTTAAAAAGACCAGATATAAGTTTGTTTGTTGTGCTTTTATGTATGTTGAGTTTTTTTTTTTCTGTACTTAAGGATTCTTTCTTTAATGTTGTCTAAATAACTAACATGTTTAAAAAAACGTGCTTAAGTTGAATATTTTAAAGTGATTTCAGAATTAAAATATGAGTTCTATACTTCTCATACTTTAAAAAAACATCATTATCATCATCATCATGTGCTGCAAAATTTTCCTTCAAGATTTCCCTTTTCTTAAATTTCTGTACTGGTCCTCTTTGTTTTATGTTTTAACTTGTGTCCCTCATGTCATTCAAACCTCTTGCATAAAACACCAGATCTTTTATATGTTTCAAAGCAGTTATTATATGGAGAAAATATGAACCTACTGTATTGCATTGCAAGCACTTTGTGAGACCTCATATGTACGCTGAACATCCAGGTGTGCTTTGTGGTTTGGATTGTTAAAGTGCAGTTATTCAGTGGTAGTAAAATGACCTGTGGGATATGAGATAGTAATTGTGTATTGAAGGGCTGGACAATGTGACCTTTACTGAGTAGCATTTGGTATCAATAACTGGTTTGAAATGAGTCAGAAGTGGATACAGATTTACATGACAAAGTATAAACTTTGATTACACGTATTGATTCCTGAAAGCAAAGTTTAGAGATTTTACCTCTGCTTCAGTTGAGTAGTAGTAGTGTAGTTTTGACAATAATGGACCAGAGCTACCATTGTAAATTATTGGTGAGCTCCACAAAATGCTGTAGAGATAAAGCTAAATGTTGTCAGTGGGTCAAAGTGATTTAATACAACTTTGGAGTTTGTCTTTCACGAGGAAGCATTAGGTGTAGCACAGTGTAAGGCATTTTTAACATTTCTGGTAACAAACTGACATAAATATAAAATATCAATCAATTAACTTGTGAATAGTGTGACATTTTTTGTCTATAAACCAAAGCAGATGAGAAGTACCAATAACTCGCAGCCTGACTTTGCAAAAACGGTTTCCACACGTTATTTTGTTTTGAATTCATCTATATGCCAAGAAATGGGTGACTTTAGACAAACATTAAATGCATACATTTAATAGCAATTGATTGATGTTGAGTATATGCTCAACATTTATAAAGAAACCGTTTTCAGCATCATGCAGATCACAAGTCATACATTTATCCCTGAATGATATCTTTAACATTTGAAAACGGCAGGTGAAAATCACTGTTCGACACTAAATTACCATGCAGCCTGATGTGGTGAACTTCAGGTAGACGAGAGACTCACCTGTCAAGATAATGAAATTTTTGTTTATTGAGAGAAGGTCCATTGGCTGTTGAGGTTTTTATTTCATTTGATATATACCTTTTCCACCCAGAAGTAGATGGGTTGATTATTTAGTTTCTTGCCATGGTCAACTAGTGTTGCTCCAAAAGAGAAAAAATAAGATAAAGGTGAATGAGATATTGGCCACAACCAGTAAACTCTGTTTATAGTGTGAATGTAGTGGTGAGTATATTGAGTAAATTATGTGAGAAGAATAAGGCGAACTCTGCTAACATTCACGAATGAAGACTATTGATGTGTGTTACATTGTGTGATGTTTAAATGTCATTGTGAAAAATCACCATCGTATCTGGAGTTGATGTAAGGAGAGACAGCGAGTGATGCTGTTGTAATTTATTGTTTGTCTGTTTCATCCACATCCTCCTCTTCCTCAGTTTTAATGCTAGATGAGTGAGGTGGGTGTGGCTTCCCACCAGCCCGACCATCCTGACTGACGGAACTCTGGATGACCTTGTCCCCACCCCTGTCCCTGCGCTCACATACACCACAGCAATGTCACATCTGCCCAGCAGCTCAGTCCGCGACCATATGAAATGGGTTTGTTTTGAAAACACCAAAGTGGTGACAAATAAGTTTACTTGCAGTCTTGTGTCACTCAGGATGTTGTCGTTGATGACTAGCTAGGCAAATGCCATGTGACTGGCAAAAGATTCAGATCATTTCAAATAATTTATGGGTGTTTGATGTAGTTGATAAAGTGCTTTTCTTTTTTTTTTTTTCTTGCTTGCAGGCGGGGCTGCTCGGCTGCGAAGCGGTCCTCTCTAGTATGGCCCTGATGCAGGCCAGCTCCATGGCCGCTCCGCCCAAAAAGATGATGGCTCCACTCGGCCACGGACCACCACAGAGAGATGGACCTGACCGTGCACCCCAGAGCCACATGATCCTCCCATCTGGAATGAGCTGTCCACCCCTGGTTAGGACCCACTTGGGAATTACAGAGTGGAGATGGGGCTGTTACATGCTGTGCTTTTAATGTTGCGAGGGGTGAAACCCATTCCCTTTATGGCATAAAATTTTCATTGTGAGAGGACATTCCCTCTGAATATAGTTATGATGGTTTATTCTACTTTAAAACAATCCACACTTCTTGTTTTAGGAGTGCTTCAACTTATAAACTTAAAAAAAATTTTTAAACTCGTATTGGTTTTTACCAAGATTAAGATGCATCATGGACAACCCCATATTATTTATTATTAGCTTCTTAAATGTACTTAACAGAAGTTTACATTTATAGTTTTGTTTATAGTCTGTTTTAAAGGTCACTGAGTTTAAAATGAGGAAATAATTGACTTTCTCTGACTCTATAGCTTATCCGGAAGGAAGGTGAATTCCAAGCTCCCCGTCTGCTGGACGAGAAGGAGATGCGAGCCAACGAGGACATGCAGCAGAAAAAAAAGAACAGGAAATCAGTTACGCCCTGTAAAGTGAGAGAACAAGAGGGAAGGGGTGGGAAGGTCAGTGGCTGTGGTTGCTAAATAGGGAATGGTCTCTGCTGCATATGTTCATTTTTCCTTTTTACATAAAATGTGCCGTTAGCCGCTCGCACACATTTTTTTAGGGGGGTGGGGGTGGGGAGTAGCGTTTAACTTTATTCAAGTGCGCCTCACTTGGAGCTTTCATGTGTGCACTTTTTGTTTGTGTGGGGGTGGGGGGAGGAGTTCAGGGAAGATGTGGAGGGGGTGGGTGGAGGATCTCTGGAGAGGAAAGAGGGGGAGGGGAGCAGAGTGAAGCGGAGCACAATAACTGCAGTTGTGTGGATAACAGGGGGAGCAGTAACATGAGGGCATTAGGCCATCAGACGGGATTGTGGGGTATTTCTCAATCCAAATGTTAATTACGTATAGTAAAAAATTATAAAAATGAACTCATGCTTGTTCACACCAGAGATGATTTTGGTTTTAGAAAAAATCGGAAGTATAAAAATGTACATTTTATGCTGTAGAAGCCATTTGCCTTTACATTTACGGATAGCTTGCAGGTGCTTTTAGTTTTTCTTCAGGTTATGAGCCGTATTGGGTGGGAATGTTTAACAGATTGTGGTCAAATGCACTGTATCTTGGTTTCTATCATTAGTGCACTGATAAGATGGAATTTGAGATGTTGAACCATTATTCTTTATTGTCCTCATTAGGGCACAGGTGGAGATGAGAATGGTCCATCATCCAAAGTGCAGAAAAACTTTATTTGCGATCACTGTTATGGAGCATTTAGGAGTGGATACCACCTGAAGAGACATATCCTCATTCACACAGGTATGGGTCACGCGTGTAACAGCTCTCAACTTCACAGTTAAGCCAGAAACAGCTTTTAATGCTTGATTACACGATTATTTGTTGAAAGAGCCTCTGAAAGCTTGAGTTGGACTGAATCTAGGAGTGTGCAGCAACTGTAAGGTTTTGCAATGGCCTGCTTAAAAAACCTTGTTTGGTAATAGTTTTTGCCTCACAGCTAATTGGTGGTATCTGTGGGGACTTTAACTAAAACTGGTGCTCTTCGGTTTAGGGGAGAAGCCGTATGCTTGTGCCGTATGTGACATGAGGTTTATTCAGCGTTACCACCTGGAGAGACACAGCCTCATTCACACGGGTATGCGTCCTTTAACCGTACCCATATTACATAAAGCAGACTACATGTGTAGTCTGTCAATGCTCAGGGTTCATTTTGTCTGTGGACAGTAATTTCCAACAAAGCCACCCCTCCCCCCCAAATCTGTTCACCCCAAAATATAAAGTACACTATTTGTCTTATAAACTGGTCCCCCAACACCAGGGAAAATAAATCACATACAGTGCGGTCCAATGGTCCAGAGTCCACTATTAAAAACAGTTGTCTAAAAATGTCATTTTTGTTTGTTTTTGTGTGTCCATTATTTGCCTTTATCATAGCTTAGATTTAGACTGCCGTCAGTAGTTTAGTGGGGCGTAGCTCTGGTTCCTGCAGAGGGAGAAATTAGTAGTAACTGTAATAACTCTCCTGATGTGTTCAAATGTGATATGTTAGCATCGCTAGGACCACACCTTTTTTTTTTTTACCCATTATTTTTATTTGTTTTTGTAAATTGTTTTAATGAGTCAAATAGGGGGTTCTTTGTTCATTTGAATTTATCATAGTCATGCAAATGTTGTTGAGTCCTGCTCAGAGTCAGCTTGACACACTGGTCTACCGAGGGTGCGGTCACTTTAAAGAGTAGCTACACCCAGACTAATGATCCTGGGTGTAATGCCATCTAGCAGTTGCTGCATGCTCTGTAAATGCCTTGTGCAGTTCAACACTTGACAATTCACTTTTGGGCAATGCTGTGTCACACGTGTGGTTTCAAGCACAACAGACCACATCTGACCACTGTTTGGCCATCTAGCAGGCTCCTCTGTCAAAAAGTCTGCCATGTCTTGATATGGATGATTTATATAAGTCCTGTAAAACTTTCAGTTTAGCAACAGATTTGTGCTGGTAAACTTTCTTACTACTAGACCAATATAATGTTCACTCTTCATTACAAATAATACTTGTGCTGTATTTGAATGTCTGGATTTTATGACTTCTTGGTGTGCAGTTCCTGGATCAATTTTTTTTTATTTCTTGAAACAAAAAAAGTATATCGCTAAATGAACCAGCAGTTCAATAAACAATACTTTTTGATAGTGGACTTGAAAGTGG
The DNA here is from genome assembly GCA_028564955.1 of Terapon puta. NCBI lineage: Eukaryota > Metazoa > Chordata > Actinopteri > Centrarchiformes > Terapontidae > Terapon > Terapon puta. The sequence continues at coordinate 16,298,576 of JAOXYL010000100.1, read as the reverse complement.
ACTCAAACTTGTGGACCCCAGTGTATGTATGTGAAAGCTTCCAAGCACACAGGCCGCAAAAAAAGCAAGAAGTATTTATATATTTGAATAATTTTTGTTTAATTACTTTGTCAGTGAAAGTAACTGCATGGACATCAAAGGACTATGTTCTTAATTGTTTATTTGAAATGAAAATTGAGGACTTCAGTTTAAAACATTTTCAAAGTGTCAATATTTACATTGCACCCTTTCACACAAAATTCTTTGTTTTTCATTGTTTAAGAGGTATGCTGTGGGTAAGTCAACTTCCAACCTCATCGTTTTACCAAGTCCGTGACTACTGCCCCAGTATTCACAAAAAAATGTATCAATAGTAAACTAATGTTGACCAAATCTGCCCAACTCAGTTGGCATGGTTTATATATACATGTTTATAATTTTTATTCCAATATCCCAGTGGCTTGAGTAAGCAGTTGGTCTTTGTGGCAACACTGCATCTGTTCTTTCTGTTTTCCACATACTGAATTTTGTGTTGTCTTTTTTCCCTCCACTTTTTCGCCCATTTAATAGACTGATTAGCTAATAATTTTATGCTCTGTGTGTGTAGGGGTGAAGCCGTACGCTTGTTCCATGTGTGACATGAGGTTTTTCCAGCGTTACCACCTGGAGAGACACAGACTCACTCATACGGGTATGCGTCCATTTACCGTACCCAGTTCAAGTTAAGAAACCCTATTCAGGTCATTCAGGTTTCATTCAAAGTAAGGTGGTCTCACTGAGTTCAATTCATAAATCTATTCAAGAGGGGCAAGAGAGGAGAATGTCACAAAGGGTTTTTTTTTTTATTATCATCCCATATTAACACTAGGATTGTATTTGGACATAGGAGTTCATAACATAAAAAAATCTTTCACTGCAACATAGATTTTTCTCCCCAGTTGCCCTTGATCTCAATCAGTGATAATTTGTAAATGTAGCCTTGTAAAAATACTGGTATAACACTGAAATATCAGAAATTGTAATACCTATATAATACATTCTCATGTGATAAGATATAGACATATGTTAAATAAGGTTGAAAAACAAAAATGTAATTTTGCAGTCCAACAGAACAATTGTTAAGAAAATTGTTTGTAGAATATCTACATGTTTGACTCAATACCTATCACATTGAGTAGCCCGAATTAAAACAGGAACAATAATGGGCCCATTATTGTAATTTGCTGTACGAAAAGATACAGTGTAAGCAAGTGACATGAACTAAAATGGTTCCTGTGGACCGCTCAAAGTGTACTATCCCTCCTATACCATTGCTGCTCAACAAACTTTACTCTGGCTTTATATTTTTCACGCAGGATATTGTTACTGGTGTTAATCATGCCAGCTGAGCTGAAAAGATAAAGCTGGCTATTATATATTATACATTGTACATGTCGTAGCGTGCGTTCTACACATTTTGCTTCCTCTCATGTATTAACTGTATTATTAATTTAATTATCCATCATTGGTAGGAGCTTTGTTTTCTTGGCCACAGTAAAAGAGATGGGGGTCATTTGTCAAAATATATTAAGGACAAAATAATGTAATTTTGCAGACACAAATTTTTCAGGGGACTTGCTCACTCAGCTATAAAACAATATGGTATACCATGTCTTTATTAGAAAGTTAAGAAGTGCAAGTGAAATGTTAATTCTGCCATGTTCATACTTTTCCAGCGGGTTTGTGTCAGTTCCCTCCTGCCTGATCTAACCACACTGCAGTCACTGATTAACTTAGGCCATGGTATATTATGGGAATAGTCCTTTGATGTCCACACCTATTTTACAGGCAGATAAATGGCTGCATAGCTCATATGTCTTAGCCGTAATTGTCCGGCTTTTTAAATGAATATTTTTGTTATGTAGTTGCACAGTAGCTTGTACAGGTGCTTCTGCTGTAAGTTTATAGCGGAGATCAGATTGGAAGCTTGTGGAAGTTGAGGTGGAGCATCACTTTGGAGTGCTTGAAAACAAGCACGCCTGTAACATTTCAGAGCAACAGACACTTTCATGCCACCGTAAATTGAATTAACAAGTGCTGAATAGATGCTAAATCAGTTTAGACTTGTAGCAATTAGCGACAAACATGCTCACCACGATGTCAAAAATGTAGTTGAAACTTGCAGTCGAGCATGGTGAAGTATGGTGAAGTTTCTGCTTCAGCTGGCCAGTGTGATCACCGTCGTAGATGACTCTTTGCAGACTTGCTGCTGACTTGTATGTCTTGTTTAAACCTTGCTTGGCTTATATTCTGTTGCCTCTTTTGTTTCCTGATGTACTCCAGATTATTTGAAAATGAATGCTACGGAAGACGCTTTAACTAATTGGAAGCAAAAAAGTTATGCCTTCGCATGAAGGTTGATTGGAATGTGTGATGTCTGCCAGGTCCTAGTGATTTAATGTCTTTGAATGATGCCTTCCTCTGATGCTAAGGAACGTCCTAGCTAATGTGTTGATACTCTGTGTACGTAGGGGTGAAGCCGTACGCTTGCTCCATGTGTGACATGAGGTTCTTCCAACGTTACCATCTGGCAAGACACAGCCTCACTCATACTGGTATGCGTCTGCTTACCTAAACCTCATTGGGTCGTGGTGTTTTTAGGAGTGCTTTAACTTTAATATTCATAGAAGATTTAGGGAGTATAAAATCACTATAAGCTTCAAATTCTCAGTTTCAGAAACATAAAAATGTATCCAGACATGTATTAGGATGGTAGAGTATGAAACATAATATTTAACTTTTGATGTAAATACATACATGGTTGGGAACCTGAGTGTACACAACTTCAACTTTTCCCTAGTTGAATGGTCTACTTTGATCTGCACAATTACTAAACCGTTACTCTTAATTCTTCTAAATTCTAAATTTCCCTTTGACAATAAAGACCCAGTCATGTTAAAATAAAAATTATAATACTGCAAAATAAATATTTGTTTATCGGGTTGATGGTACAATGTGTGGACACAAAAGGAGAGCAATTCTAAGGGAAGAGTTGAAGGTTATTTGTTAGAAACTATTTTTTTCTGTTTCTAGCATATATTTACGTACTTTTTGTGTGTAGGGGTGAAGCCATACGCTTGCTCCATGTGTGACATGAGATTTTTTCAACGCTACCACTTGGCAAGACACAGCCTCACTCACACGGGTATGGGTTCACCCTTCTTTGCTACTTGAAAGCCCAAATACCCAATTTACTGAAGTTTATCTGTTCCTTGTTTATATAGTCAGTTTTAATATGTTTTTTTTACATTTTCATAAGCATGTAGCAGTATTAACTCTTAAGAAATGCTAGAGACGGTCCTTTTGTTTTTTTGCATAACCCTTAAAGCACTATTTTAGACAACATTTCCCAACTTACTTCTATCGCCACTTTACTGCAGTGCCTGTATATTACACCTGGACTTGTCTGAAGATTTTTAAGGCCTTTGAAATGCATGTCAGCTTTAAAAAGCCAAACTGAGCTCCACAAAACATTTTGAGTGTGCTCCCTTCTTCACCACATATTGATAGATAATATAAGCCAAATACATTTATTGTTCCTTCATACTGGTAAAACTGTTTTGGCATGTCTGGATACATAATGGAAGTGAGTGTGTCCTGTTCAGTTCATTGTGTTGTTTTTACAAAATACTTTGCTCTGTGTGTGCAGGGGTGAAGCCATATGCTTGCTCCATGTGTGACATGAGATTTTTCCAGAGATACCACCTGGCAAGACACACTCTCACCCATACGGGTACAAGTTTCACTTATCCCTCTCACTTGACAGGATCAGGGGTGTAGTTATTTGTGTAGGCATTACCTACCTGTGAGAGTAGTTTGACATAAAGAAAATTGTCATTTGGACTGCTGAATCCACATTCTTTATTATGAGAGGTTAAAGGTTAAGCAATCATATTTTTTATTTTTCTGGGGTACTCAATATATTTGCTAAATTCTTTCAGGGTTGACATATCACTTTATTTCTTGTATTTCTAAAAACCTAGTTGGCCATGAAGCTACTTGAGACCTTGCAATGACATAACACTGACTACTGTATGTGACAAAATGACATATTTTGTGTACGTAGTTCATGAGAACACTTTTCTAAAGTTTGGTGCTGTGTGTGTGTAGGGGTGAAGCCATACGCTTGCTCCATGTGTGACATGAGGTTCTTCCAGCGTTACCATTTGGCAAGACACAGCCTCACTCATACTGGTATGCTTCAATTAATTGTTCCCCTTTCACTATTAAAACTTTCATATAAACAAGTTTCACAGGATTTGTTTAAGTTCCCCTATATACAATACTATAATTTGCCATTGTTGGTAATAAATAATTTCCCCTTCTAAAAAATGTTTAATAGAATTTTTAGGCTTTGTTGGAAATCTGTCCACTGAAAAAGTGACTCTCTCTGTCAGTTACCTTGTTTTGTGATTACATTGTAATGGTACTATTGCATGTGTATCATGGAGTTTTACATTACATATACCCTGAGAGGCACATTACACTGAAAAGTTCTTTAAATGCAGGCATCACTCCTCTGAAGCATCAAGAGGGTTTTATCAAGCAAATACAAGAATTTTTGGCCTGACTAAATGGTGAAATGGTGCATCTTGAGCATGGTAAAAGTTTTAAAGAGTTGGGGTTGTTTCACCATTATCAACAGTTTGTTTGCAGGATGACTGAATATTACTCAAACTCATCCAAACTGCAATGTGTGAGCCCTTGATGTCTGCAGGTTCTTAAAATCTTTTCCGTGTAATGTCTCTAACAGAATTTCATCTTCAATAAAGCATGCAAAAATAAATATCCATAAAACATTTTACTATGTCTTTTAAATGTTGGTGTTCATGAACTTTGTCATTGTGTTGAAATGCATCTAACGTTCTTATGCTCTGTTTAGGAGTGAAGCCGTATGCTTGTACCATGTGTGACATGAGGTTTATACAACGTTACCAACTGGAGAGACACAGTCTCACTCATACGGGTATGTCCCTCATTCCCACGATGCTGTCTTTCCTTGCCTATGGTCATGCATGCGCTCAACATTAATGTTTACCTGGCTGCTTCAAACTCGAGTTTGTATTGCTTTCTGTCTTTATATTGACAAGTGCTTGTGTTTTATCTGCAAGGTGCTTCATAAGCACCTGTATAACAATACTCCCACCCATACTTTGTATATGAAATGACATGATGACCATGAAGCAAAAATGCCAACACCTCTCTATATTGTTGTTCTGATATTTTGCTTAAAATGGTTAGGTGTTTAGCCTTTAGGTGTGTGCAGTCCGAAAGGATGTGCACACTTGGAAAACAACAAAATTGATGTATTATACATAATGTGTATATAAATGTACTTTGTAACACGAACATGAATTTTGTCATTGAGTTGTAGAAACACAAGAACAGGTTGAACTGGGTGAAGGAGGATGTGCACCTGCAGGCTTGTGACTGTCGACAACTCATCAGTTGTAGATTTGTGCATTTGCACAACTTAAGGAAAAACAGAAACCAGATTGGCTGTAGTCTCTATTATAAAGGACTCAAGGATTTGTGAATTAGGTCTGATCAGTTTGGAGCGGTTGTGGAAATGCTGATCAAATTCTGCATTTAGGAGTATGTGTTGGTAATGTGGCCTGGTGGAGGGGCTCCCGTAGTGGAAAAACGCTGTGTGGGGTCTCAGTTGATGTGGAAGGTATTTAATATTTAGTTTATATTTAGGCTAGAATTCACACAGTGAATTCTTTAGTCATTGTGTCATTTCACATTCAAAGAAATACGAAAATAACATTTAATGCTTTGCTATGAATAGATAAGTCTCATTGTTATATTTGATAGGTTGTGTGAAAAGATAATCTTTATTGTCTGCTTTTACATTACAGTTTTTACATTTGAAGGGAGAGCAAAGTTAATGATTTGTTTAAGTGAGGCTCTGTGATGGTTTTCAGAGTAGTTACTGTAAACCAGTGTTTATATGTTAAATCACGAGTTGCTCTGCAAATGTCCGATCTTAATGTGTTGTTCATAGTTTTTTACCAACTGCCTAAAATTGTCTAACCTCTGCGATCAGCGTTCAGAAAAAAAAGTGTCCATGTTATCAAATTCACTCCAGAAATCTGTGCTTAGTATGTTTAAATTACACCTATTGGCCCATAGTGTGGAAAAAAACTCTCTTTAGTTGGAATATGCCCATTGGACTTTTGGTTTTATCCCAATTAACTGGTCTGGTCATTTGGAAGGTTTTAGGTTTGGCAGTAAGTCAATTATACTTTCTACACAAGATATTTTCATTATCCAACATTTTTCAAATTGAAACTTGGCAAAAGATGTTTAGGTTTTTCTGTTTAAATTATACTTGAAAATGTAATTTCCAATTGGAATAGCATTTTTTAAGCATGCTGGAATTTCCAGTGTAAAAAAGCGCTGATGAGTGCAACCAAACTTTACTAAGGAATTAGTAAAGTTTATCGTCGATCATTTTTGGCAGTTGACTGTGTTATGCTAAAGTTGGTACTTTGTGTGTGTAGGGGTGAAGCCGTACGCTTGCACCATGTGTGACAAGAGGTTTTTTCAGCGCTACCACCTGGCGAGACACAGCCTCACTCATATGGGTATGCGTCTGCCAATCTTAACCCAGTCACAAGATTAGGATACTACAACATGTGTGTGCTTGATCTAGTCTTAAATATCTGTATTTATACACAAGTTATCCAAGTATAATAGATGACATCATCATCTCCTGTGTTGTGTAAGTGCGTTTTAGGTCCTCTCTGGGAATTTTGTGATATCAAACATCAAACATCTTATTAATCATATTGTACCCTTGTAAATAATTTTAGGGTATGACATTGGTTATTAACCACCGATATCAATTTAGCTGAGACTGATACTGTTAAGTTACAAAATACGGTTAAGGATTTATTTGTTTTCTCTTGGTGGCAGAGATACAAAATAATCCTGTTGATGCTCTGCGTTTAGGTGTGAAACCTTATGCTTGCACCATGTGTGACATGAAGTTTTTTCAGCGTTACCACCTGGCAAGACACAGCCTCACTCATACGGGTATGGGTCCGTGCACCGTGCCCATGACATTCAGCGTTAGAAATCAGTGTGCACATTGAATTTGAATAGTTCGCTTCAGACATATGCCTGTTACACATGAGGAAAATGTCAATATTAAGTTTTAACGAGGGTTTCATACTCTGTTGATGTTAGCCATTATCAGCTGAGCAGATTGACTTAAAATTATGTTTTTGTTTATTGATTTTTATTTATTTATTGTTTGTTGGTAACTACAACACTACAAAATGGATAAAATGCGGTGTTTTTGCATGAATTGGCAAATGTGTGGTTAATAACCAATAGGGCAGATTTTAATTCCTAAATTACAGAATTGAAAGTGAGGCAAAGTAATATAATATTGCTACTTTGCATTTAGGTGTGAAACCTTATGCTTGCACCATGTGTGACAAGAGGTTTTTTCAGCGCTACCACCTGGCGAGACACAGCCTCACTCATATGGGTATGCGTCCGCCCACCTTACCCATGTCATTGAGCTCAGACTGCAATTACATTATGTTAGACACAGAGCCAGCCATCTTAAGGTAGTTATCAGCTCTCTATTAAACTGGATCAGCAGAGTGATTTCTAGATCAAGCCTACCGTACATTATGTGTGTAAGTGCAACATTAAAGCAAATCTTTTTGTGTAAAGAAATGTAGGACTGCAACATCATCAGCTCATGTGATGTGTTAAGTTGTGGATTTGAGAATTGGGTCGCACAGTTTGATGTATTGTTTATTGGATTTTTGAGCAAAAAAACCCCCCAACCATTTAAAAACAAGAAATTATTTATTAAAAAGAATTTCCAAATGATTGAAATAAGTGGTTAACAACCCATCAATTCTGGATTCATATTTGTTCGTATATTGCTTATTGATGGATTGTAAACACAGAAAAGTCTGAAAATAATACCATAATGCTCTGCGTTTAGGTGTGAAACCTTTTGCTTGTACCATGTGTGACATGAGGTTTGTTCAGCGTTACCACCTGGCGAGACACAGCCTCACTCATACGGGTATGCGTCAGTGCACCTGCCCTTCACATGTTATAGGTCATCATCACATAGTCTTAATTCAACGTATGCAACGTAAACTGTTTCTACACAGATGTCTTGTTTTCGAGATGAGTAGCTGTAAGTAAAAAGTTCAAGAAAAGTTCTTCCCTTATTTTCCTGTATTCTTTTACTCCTGATAGGGACACTTTACTTACAATTATAATAATGGATGTCCTGTATATGTTTAGCACACATTTAATGGAAATGAACTAAAACGCACTTAAAGAAAACAGCAGTGCTCTCACCTTTGGCTTCGTCTTATGCTTTTAAAATAGCATTTTCTGTCACCAAAGAAATTGCTTTTGAGAAAATTATCTCACTTTGTTAAACCTCCTATGATAAGTGTGATCACCAGTGGTGAAATGTTCAATTACTTAAAATCTAAATTGCTGTTTTAATTGTGAAATGAGCTTTAAAGAGACAAATAAAGCAAATAATTAATTTGAATAATTGTTAGCATGATGTAAATCAATAGGCTATTATCAGGAAGTTGGTGGTCCCTAGCTTTACTTGTAACTGTAATAATGATAATAATAATGAGGGCTGATTACTTTGATCAGAGATACAAGTAAGAAGGTCAGAGGTATATTTTAGTTTGCTGGTATCTGTCAGTGTTACACGAAGGAAACACATATCTCCTCTTTTTTGCATGAATTGGCAAATGTGTGGTTAATAACCAATAGCTTCGGCCTTTCTTTGTAAAGAATGGAAATTGAGGTAAAGTAATATAATATTGCTACTTTGCATTTAGGTGTGAAACCTTATGCTTGCACCATGTGTGACAAGAGGTTTTTTCAGCGCTACCACCTGGCGAGACACAGCCTCACTCATATGGGTATGCGTCCGCCCACCTTACCCATGTCATTGAGCTCAGACTGCAATTACATTATGTTAGACACAGAGCCAGCTGTCTGAGGCTATATTATGATCATTACTCTGTAAAAGTAACTAGTCCTGACATTTGTCTTGCTCAAGGCTATTCTGCATTATTTGTGTAAGTGCAGCATTAAAGCAGATCTTTACATTTAATTGAATGCAGAACTGTGACATCATCAGCTCATGTGATGTGTTTAGTTGTGGATTTGAAATTTTGATCAAAACAGTTTTGATGTATTTTTGATTGGATTTGGAGAAAAATCCTTTTTAAGGGGAAGAAATTCACATAACAAGTGAAAAGTGGTTAACAACCCATCAATTGTAAACAGATGTTTAAAGATTAGAGATTGATGGATTGTGACACAGACATAAAAGTCCTGAAAATAATGTATTGATGCTCTGCGTTTAGGTGTGAAACCTTTTGCTTGTACCATGTGTGACATGAGATTTGTTCAGCGTTACCACCTGGCGAGACACAGCCTCACTCATACGGGTATGGGTCCGTGCACCTACCCTTCTCACATTATACAGATCACCATTTAGTCTATTGTATTAAAATGATGGATACTTCTGTGGACTTAAATCAGTAGCGGTTAGCACATATGTGTGGGTTTTTTTTTTTGTTAATGCTCAAGTTAGTTGCTGTTGAACGACTAGTATTTACTCTTTTTGTATTTACCTTACATTTTTATAATCACAAAATTAATATTTCCCTTTGGTATTATTGGTAGATAGTGTAAACCTCTTGTGTGTTACACACTCCTGCTTAAGCTAATACCTGGCTAACAAACAACCTGCAATACTGTAACCCCATTTAAACCTGGTATTTAAATATTCAAGAAGGGCAATTCAAGAACTATAATGGGCTATGTACACTATTGAGTATGTTGCCTTTTAACTAATTTAACGTTAACAATTCAGACTCAAACTTGTGAAATTTGGTTCCAAGTCCTTTTTAGAGTTTTTAGTTAGAAAATAAGGATAAAATCAAAACTATATTGAAATACAAAACAGGCGTTTCCAACATTTTAGGTACATGTTATCATCTGTCATAGATAAATGCGTGAGAAACACAAAACTAAAACTGATAGTTTTCCTAAATTTTTAATCCAGGCGACTTGTCTACAGCCGACATTACAAAAGCAGTCTGTGTGTTGCTGTGTTACTTTCAAATTAATCTGAAAGGACTACTGTGCTTTTGGCAGATCCAGACAACAATACTTAATATTACTATGACAACCTTCATTTGGGATTTATCTTAGCATTGATTGTGGTAATAAATCAGGTATTAAAGTCTTGTAGTGTTATCTTTAAAACTTTCATGTTTTTTTTCCAGTAATAACAGGCTCAAATTCAAACTCACTTTTAGGTAAAAACATGTTAAAAAATGTTGCTTGTTAGTATCTTTGTGGTGTAAATACAGACATAGTAGATAAAAGATGAGAAGATGCTGAAATAGTCTTTCTGTTACTGATAAATGTGGATGTTTATTCAGGCAAAAGTTTATTCAGAATGTTAATCTCACACACCATATATGACAGATCTTTTTGTTTCTTGTTTGTTTTTTTCTTTTTTTCTCAGACATGTTCACCTCTACATTGTTAAAATTTAACTCTATTTTGATATTGATGCATGTCTGAACATTTCAACATTTTGTAAAGCAAATAAGGAAATGCACATTTACATACTGAGAAATTCTGAGCTATTATTTATGCCACTATTTTAGCCCTAGTGCTAGCTTGAGCTTGAACGTTGTTATGTTTTGTACTTGTGAGTGGTAGGGCTAATATATTGCTCTGTGTGTGTAGGGGTGAAGCCGTATGCTTGTTCCATGTGTGACATGAGGTTTATTCAGCGTAACCACCTGGAGAGACACAGCCTCACTCATACGGGTATGCGTTCCTTTACCGTACCCTTATTGCTGAGAGAGGCTCTGGCGCTTGCAACACAACGGGGTCACAACAAACTCGAGTTTGGATTGTCAAGTCATTTGATGGGATGTTGAACCAGCCTCAAAAATAACTTTCCCCCACTTGGGGACCACTGTGTTGAGTAGATCTGGGCCACGAAAACAAGAAATTCCACTCTGATCTACACATAATGAGTTGATGACGAGGCCTTTTTATAATATAATGTTCAGATGTTGAAACTAAACTGTTGAAATGTACTTATAGGGCAGGTATTTTTCCAACTTTTTGTAAGTGTTGGAAATATAGTTTGTAAATAAAGATTAGTGAGTGAAAAATTGCACGCACTGTGTTGGAACGAGACGCTAAAATTGATGCATTGACTGTGTATTTGTGTGCTCTTTTAGGAGAGAAGCCATTTGCTTGTGACATGTGTGATATGAGGTTTATCCAGCGCTACCACCTCGAGAGACACAAGCGTGTCCATAGTGGGGAGAAGCCTTACCAGTGTGAACGGTGCCAGCAGGTACATACCAGTGTAAATTCAAAATGTGCAACATAAAAATGAATGACTTAATGTTTTAAAACAAACTTGTGTTGTTTTTTCCTGGTCTTTGTAGATTTATTTCCATATTTACATGCATGTTACATGTTATTTTCTAAATAGTGATAGTTCTACATAAATGATTATTTTTCTCTACTTTTTTTTAAAGAACTTTTCACGGACAGACCGGCTTTTGCGGCATCGGCGGTTGTGCCAGGGTCGCGGCGTAGCCAAAGTAGAGAACCAGCCGTGCTGCGAACCTCGCCCGTACCCACAGGAACCCCCACCGGCACCCCCGACCTGGAGTCCCCTGCATCCCCCTCCAGGCCGGCTGGCGGTCTGACATTCCACCATCCCCACATCCACAACACCGCCGGAGACGGGACAAGCCACAGGGTTTCTTCTTCTCAGCCCTGTGCGGAGTGAAGCCACACTCCAGCACAGACTGATCTTGCAGCTCCAGTCTTGGGATTACTAATGACAGAGGGACATTTGTGTTTCTTTTTTTTGTTGACTTTTTACTGTGTTTCCTTTTCTCCCCCGTTGTTTTGTTTTGTTTTTTTAAAGACGAGACTTTTCTGTGATGAACAGTGGTCCTGTTTTGTACTTAATCTATTTGATTTTTTGCAAAAAAAAGAAAAAAGTGTTTTTATTGTTGTTCAAAATATATCTGCATTTGGTGGTACTCGGGAAGGGCAGTGGGTATTGTTTATCCTGATGTGTTAGCAACAAAATGGGATGAAGTGGTGTGGAAACGTGTTTGAACTTCTTTCTAATGTTTCCTTGTGTGGCCCATTTTGACTCAAAAGGACTGTCACTTAGGTCAAAATTTATAAACTGCGCTTTCCTTTCTGGTGAAGCAGAAACCACTCTGATGTCAGCTTACGTAAACCAGATGATGCTTCTCATTACAGCTAACCTAGTGTTGAGCATTAAGACATTTCAGTGGAAGCACTATCTGGTCTAAATATGATTCAAACAACAGGATTTCCCTGACTTTATCAATACAGAGGAGGTACAGTTTGAATGATTACTTTGTGTAAATAATTCAAAATGTTTATTATTATTTCGCTATGGGACTTGTGATGATCTTTCTTTGTTTTTATGGATAAATGGGCCAAAAGAAAATTAGAAATCAGTTCAAATCCGGTCCATTGCTGCCATTTCAGTGAAATCCTGAGTAACTTTTGTGAGTGTTTTTATTAAAAAAAAAAAAAAGCTAATATCAAACAGTGCTTCATAACTGTAAACCAGGACTTCCAAAAAGTGGATGTTGAGAGGGCAACCTGCAGCTCTGTCGGACATGAAGGGTCAAGTCACAGGAGCATCACCTGTGTGTCTGTCCTGTGAGACACGCTGATGACTCAGGAAATGGCACAGGACAGCACCCTTAGCAAGGCGTCCTCCCACACTTACCGAGGGTCACGCTGTTGTTCCTCCAGCCGTGTGTGTGTGTGTGCGCGTGCGTGCGTGTGTGTGTGTGTGTGTGTGTGTGTATGGGTGTATATATACAGTATATATACAGAGATCTCCAGTACTTTGCAGAA
>JAOXYL010000100.1:16253054-16267689 GCA_028564955.1 Terapon puta | reverse complement strand
TTTTCTTATATGCAGATAATGCTATTTTCTCTCTAACAGAAAAAATTTACATACATGATTCTTGGAATACAATATTAATATTATGCAACTTTATAATTGATCTCTAAGTATCTCTCTCTCTCTATTTTTCCTCATTTATAATTTTCAGCATACTCATCCTCTAAATAAATCATGTTTTGCTGAATATGGATGCTAGTACCAAGGCAATGTTAAATATTGGCATAAGAGGCTGTTCCAGAACTTTGTAAGAACTCCAATCTTCTTATTTTATCTGATTTTATCTTTCTAGAAAATGTAAACATAAATACAAATCAAAAAAGATATAATATCAACTTCAGTACTGAGGTTTGATACCAAACCTTTCTAACAAGCCGTTATGATATATTAAACATCAGCTTACCTTTGGTGCTTATTCCTCGGAGGTCCGTGACTTTCATCAGCATGCGGGGAAACATGTGAGGCTTGTTCGGGCGTCTGCGTCGGGTGTAGATCTTCAGAGCCTCCAGCAGTGGCTCCTGCAGCTTGTCTACCTTCTGTGGCTCCTCCAGGTCCATGCGGTCTAAAACAATCAGAGAGAGATGGTCATGGAAATTATCATGTTGTCTTTGCTGACTGCTGGGATGCTAATGGCAGCAAACTAGAAGGCACCCTTACCTCCACAGATCAGGCAGATGGCGCTCAGTAGCCCTGTCTCTGTGTCGTCCATCTCCAGAGGCAGCAGCTGTCCAGCAAATGCAAACACCAGATCTGTGAGCGGCCCAAAGCCAGCGTTATGCATCTGGGTCCTGTTGAGAGTCAGGCCGTCTGAGAAGGTCATTGTGTCCTGCTCAGGAGTGTAGCGAGTGCATATCCTCAACATCTAAGAAAAGAGGAAAATTACAAGACAGACAAAACAAACAAAAAAAAAGGTGCAGTTAGCAAAATGAGGACAAAAATTCAGTCGCTGAGCTGTCATGACAACTGTTCAGAATCACATTTTCATTTTTCAGAAGTTGTTTTTTATCATCAAGTTGAGCAGCGTGACAAATGAGAAAGCATTGGGGAGGTGGGAGAGGTGGGATGGGGAATTGGTTAAAGAGGAGTAGTAATAGCAGCATATGGTTGGTACCAGGATGTCCAGACATGCAGATTTGAGGAGGGTGATCTGGTCAGCGATGGTGAGCGTAGTGAAGCCTGGTAGCCGCTTGGCAAACTCCACAATCTTTATAATGCATTTAGTGGACAGCTCACTGAACTTATCCCACAGCCCCAAGTCCAGCTGTACTCTGTGGTCAGCACTTGAATTCTGGGAGAGAGAAAGAGGGACACTTTTGTCAGTGTGGCGGTGCAGAGTTCATACTGTGTTTGCCCTTCTGGCAAAGTGGTGAGCTAATGCTGGTAGATATGATAATTCATAAAAACTCACTGTGGTGTATTTTCCTAGTTGGCACAGGGATGGAAAGGTCTCTTGGTGAGCTTTGCTGACTTTGTTAACCAGCTCCTCCAGCTCTCCACTCAGCTCGTAATTCTCTGGCAGCACCACCTCCTCCTTCACATCCTTCTTCTTTTTGTTCCTGTCGTTACGCACCGCTACGGGGAAATACAGGAACAAGGTGATATACTTGAAGAGCAAAGCAAGCTTTTCTCTCATTCGTGATTGCCAAGCATTATTTTAGAAAGAAAAATTATGGTGATCCAAATTTCCCTCTTACCTTCTTTGGACATGCCAACCTCAAAGCACTTTTGCAGTCGACAGTACTGGCAGCGGTTGCGAGTCACTTTGTTGATCTGACAGTTCTTGTCTCGGTGGCAGGTATACACCATGTTCTTTTGGATACTGCGCCGAAAGAAACCCTGAATCCATAAAAAGAAAACGTCTTCTGCTCAGTTTCATGGTTCAAAAGAAAAAGCCATACTGGTGGCATGGATTTAGAGTTGACAGAGTCGTTCTGATTTAGTGCCATTAGTAATCTAATGCAGTTATTAAGTAAAATAAAATGTTTATAAGTTGGCTTTAATAATCCTCAAGTGTTTTAAGTCAGTTGCTGAGAAGTTCTTTTTCACTGCTTTATTGATCTGTCCATATAAACTACAAGCATGCAAAACTTGAAAGTTCTCCAAATTTTCCATTTCCTTTTTTTCCCCCTGTCACCACTTACGCAACCGTTTTATTCCATTAGATTAAGTAACAATCTGTGCAGTATTAGTAAGGATACACTAGAGGGCGACATTAACAAAAGCAAACAGCTATGTAAGCACTGACATCTGTCACACTCTGGCTGAACATCAGGTTCTCACTCGGGCCTTCTTTTCAGACAAGTCTTCGTGAGTCTCTGGCGTCATTTACCTTGCAGCCCTCACAGGAGCTCACTCCGTAGTGATAACCTGATGACTTGTCCTGGCACACAAAGCATGGCTTATAGACACGAGGAGGAGGAGGAGGAGAAGGAGAGCTGGGCACCATCTCTTCTGAGCTAGTGCTCTGGGTCTCCACCGCTGCAGAAACAGAGAGACAAGAAACATTTAAAGCCTCTTATTATATCAGCAAATCTTGTTTACATAAGTTCTTAAAGTCTTTGAAACTATGATGAAAGCTAATACAACAACTGATTAAGAGACAGTGGTCAACAAACAACCCCTAACCCCATGCAGGCCACCCCTCTGAGCCAGAAGGAAGGCTCAAAGGCAGACATTTTTAAGAGAAAAGGGAGGGAGGGGGGGACACTGCTGATTGACAGGGACTTAAAAGAGACACAAT
Organism: Terapon puta; assembly: GCA_028564955.1. Taxonomy (NCBI): domain Eukaryota; kingdom Metazoa; phylum Chordata; class Actinopteri; order Centrarchiformes; family Terapontidae; genus Terapon; species Terapon puta. Next base: position 16,264,952 of record JAOXYL010000100.1, on the reverse strand, counting down.
TAGCTGATGGCCAGATGGCCCTGCTGATAAAATGCTGATTGGCAGCTGAGATTTGATTGGCTTCTCCATTTACTGGTGAGTGGGGGAGCAGCATACCTCTGCTGACTTTTTGACTGACATCTGAATTTTTGCATCTGTGCGTGTGTGTGTTTATGTGCACGCATTCGTGCACACATATGCGCAAGCTCACATTTTTATTTGAGAGGGCGTCCAACCAGACCCGCCTATATACCCCGAGCCCCATGTGAACAAACAGAGGCGGGATGTTTATGAGACTCGGCTGGCTCCCTCTGCTCCTTCTTGCTGTCTCGCTAAAGAAAATGGCACACTGTATAACACCATTTGCTGGCCACAGGCAAAGTCACTCAACTGCTGGTAATGAAAACGTTCAGAACAAACAATGTAAAACAGGCACGGTGAGAAGAGTGTCTGTCCAGCGGATCTACACTGCGATTCTTTCCTCTCCGATTAAAGCAGAACTAGAGTGAAACAGTAAAATGCCTGGTGCGCATTTGAAGGTGATGACTAAAGAACAACCGGATCCCTGCGAACATGCCTTTCAACTTTCACCTTCAGTCACCCCAACTTCACCTCCTTCTGCCCATTCCCACCCCCACTCCCTTGTTTCCTGGCCCTAAATTCCTCAGTGCAGGCTGGACAGGGTTTAATAGTTGCCCAGGCTCATAAGCAGCCCTATAAAGGTTGTGTCTGGGATGGGAAGGAGGCCCCCGGCCAGGCTGACGGCCTCTTTATTGGGATCCAGTCACCTTGGGCAGCTATTCACATCAACTGCTTCATCCTTGGATCCCTTCCTAGTAAAAATAAAGAATCCGGGGTCAAAAACCCAAAGTCACAGCCCCTCCTGTCACCTTCAATGGATAGCACAGGACTGAACCAAATGTGGCCCCCACCCCACTGCAGCAACCCCAACCTGAACCCACAGCTTGTCATTAACAAGAGTGGTAAGGTTTAAAAAAACAGCGAGGCAAAGGCACAAAGGAATAATCTAATAAAAACAGAGGGGGAAAAATGAAAAGAGAAAGAAAGGCAGAGAAGGAGGTGAGTCCGAGGACAGAAACTTCCCAGTGGCCGGGAGGTTAAATAAAATCTTGACCATTTAACTTTGACCTTGACTGAAGAAGGCCATTGCTAAGTGCATAAGCAGCAGCTTCCTTTAGAGTTAAAAAATGTCTCCAAATCTGACACAACATTCGATTAATCAAGACTGACTTCATCGTCATGTATTTCTGTGCAGCACTTAGAGCTCCTGTCCTGAAGCTGCTGATCAAACAATGAGTCTCTATGAAATGATTTCAACACGACACTGGGAAATAAAAAAAAAACTTGTTTTTAGCTGTTTAAAATGGATATATTTTACAATGACCTCAACCGGTCACTAGATTTTTTTCCCTCTTCCATTCATTTTTTTAATGACACACATGGATAAATGTGAACCTTTGTGTTGTTTTAAAGTCCCAGGCAAACATCAATCTGTTGAAGCAACATGACATTAAATAGTTCTGCTATTTCCAACATTCAAATTACAGCAGACAACTGGCAGCCTGTGTTCAACTTCCTGTAATGTTGTTGAAAGCTGAATCCCTCTGTGCTGCTTTCCTCTATATTTTACTTTATAATACTTGGATTTGTTTCAGTAGGTTTATTCCACAATGTTAAAGTTTAATAGTTAATGGTGGTGTGTGCATGATAGAAAGAAAACATTCAAATCTATGATGGCTCACAAGTGTAAACACGAATTGTGATTCGAAATGAATGCAGTTTGAAACATGGAGGTAATTAAAGCTAAAACAATTAATCAGCTGGCTGATCGACAAAAAATGCATCAGCAACAGTGTTACTAAATGATGATTTTTTTAAAGTCATTTTTTTCTGTTGAATGTATAAAACATTTTCAAGTTCCAGCTTTTATTTGTGACCAGTTATTTATCACATTTTCAAAGAAGGGTATATATGCATGCTATTATTCCCCAACAATAGAAAGGAAAAAAACCTAAGACCTAACAGCTCATATAATCGGCAGTGATGCAGCATGATAAAAGAAAGACCATTTTAGCATTTGTTTTATTGGCTTTGTGACTCACGACTTGAAGAATGCAATGCGCCTCTTGCTCCCAGTTTCTCTTTTGTAAGACTTTGCTGCTTTCCTTTGTCTAGTGTGATAGAAATATATTTGATTTTTGGACTGCAAGTTATACTAAATATTACATGTTTTTTGAAGACATCACCTTGGGCTTTAGGATAGGGTGACAGTCATTGAAAAATGAATAATACATGAAAAGTCTTTTTTGTTGCACCTATCATGGTAATAGTTCATAGTGAAACCGATGTCAGACAGACAAAAAGATTTCTATTTCATATATATTTCATATGTATTTTCCAGAATAAACTGTATGCAGTGTTCTCTGACAATATCAGGAGAAAGTATCAAGTTTCACACGTTTATGTGAAAACAAAGATCTGCTTGTGAGGCAGGAGGTAAATATTATATTATACTATTTTGAGTCTGGGGCTTTAGAGCCCAGGTGTAGAGGGTGTAGGTGGAAAAGGGGCGGGGCTGAGTGAATGGCGCTGTAACACGATCACTGTTTTCTGTTTATGTAGTAACACTGACAATGTAAAAGTGGTCCAGACAGACAGAACAAGTGGAAAAATAGCTCCCATTGAAACGGAGAAGCTGCATCTGGCGCCAGGGGAGAGGTGAGTGACTGACACAGTCTGAGGGTGGTGAGAGCAGGCGGGGAGGGACATGACTCCCACCAACCTGACGGGTAGAGACAGGGCGAGAGACACCAGGGTTGAAGACAAAGGGGAGAGAGAGAGAGAGAGAGAGAGAGAGAGGGAGGGAGGAGGGGACTTTACCTGGCGTGGAGAAAGAAGGAAGGGAGCCAAAAACTGTCAGCAGCTGTCATCGCCCTGAACTGAGCTCAGCCTCAGAGCCTCGGCTTGAGAAAAATACCTCTCCTGTCTTAACCTACAGCTCACCTCCTGGCGTGTCACAACATCAATCAGCGTACCTCTACTGGACGCAAGAGAGACAAGATGACTCGTGTGAATCGGGTAGCTGGATAAATCTCCTCTACGGAGTTTCACATGCAACGCAAACTATAAATATAGGCCTGTCATCGGAGGCAGAGAGTGAAAAACTAAAGGTATTCCAGTGGAGCCACAAAAGAAAACCCCCCTCTAGCTTCTACTGTATCACCAAAGCCACAGTACAATAGCATTCCTTCATATTACTTCACTTGATCTACTTGTGTGTCTGTTTCTTTCCCCCCTTCCCCCCTCTCCCATTAACTCAGTGTTTGTTGTCAGATCAACACAGCCCTGTTTAGACAACAGAAGCCCCTCTGAAAGCAGACACCTTCCTTATCAGCGGATGACCGCAAGTCCAGAGGCGCAGTCGCCCCAAGTAGTTTTCTAAACCTGCATTATGAGAATGATGCCATCAGATTTGAGAACGTGGATAAATCCATGCTGCATACTGATTGTATACTGTGTCTTTTTTTTTTAAATGGTATACTGCTGTTAGTATTGAGCAAGTCAGCGTAGTTAACCACTTAATACTAACAGGAAATAACACAGTTCTCCAGAGATTGCTTAAACTGTGACTTTAGAATGACACCAAACACCAAATGCCAATTAAACTTAGAGAGACAGTAAATGGAGATCTTCCTGGAGATGTTTTATTATTATCCACAATCACTTTTCAGCTGTGAGTAGTGTCTCCATTTCCTGTATTGATTGCATTATGGGCGAGGCTAATGTCAGTCAACAGCTCATTCAAATTTTTTTTTCTGTCTGCGTACTGACTGTTTTTTTGAGTATCATTTATGTTGTATTTAAATTCAATCCCAGTTTAGCTATTAGTATTAAGCAGAGATTTAAGGCACAGCTCTGACTCCACAAATTACTGCATGTTTAGACAGATCAGATGGATGTCTGTGTTTGGCATCTAGCACTAATGATCTATAGCACTGATCCATTACAAGTGAGGAAACTGATGTTTCAGCAAGACAGAACTGATCCGTCACTCTGTATTAACAAGTGCATGAGAATGAAAACAGCCACAGATGCTGTGTGACATCGAGCTGCCATAGTTTCAGCTCTGTAGACTGAACACATCACATGCATGGGGTTTATTTTACACTGATATTGAAGGTGTTTTTGTGCTCTTGTCGGAGTGGCCGTGTGGTCGACACAGTGTGACATATGGCCTATAGGGCCTGCTGCCTGACTCGAACTGCCAACATTGCACATCTCACTGAACTAGACTTTGGCCTGAGGGCTCCTGTGAGCCTCACACTGTGGAGGAGTCCAGTGCTGAGAGCTGTAGTATCATCACGAAGAGTTTAATAATGACTAAACCGTGGCTATGAAATTATTCCATTTGTTTTGTTTTCACGACTCACATAACTTTAAAAATATAGTAAAATTCAAAAGACAGCCAGAGCACAGTTTAGACGTCTGCTTCTTGCACCTCGTGTCCTCAAGAGATTAATTCGGATGGCAAATTCAGTTTTTACATAACTTCTCGCCTCACATAATGTTCAGCAGCACGCAGTGGAATGTGCGTGCACATGTGAATATGTGTGTGTGGGCTGCCACACGGGGCCACAGGTCAGCTGGACCGTGTGTGCGAGGGTTTTCAGAACTGCTTGGAGTGCGACAACTCTCACAGATAAAGTGTGAGGAGGAGGGAGGGAGAACAACAGTGGAATAAATATGACTCATTAAATAGCAACAAAACATAACATACGTTTTCAAGCCTATTTCAAAGTGTAAAGTTAATATGACTCCTAAATTACATTCAGATTCATGGTCTATATTCCACATTGTCAAATGTATGTGTGCTAAGAATGACTGTACTATGTTGTAATTCATGAGCAGATAATCACTGGGGGAGAGCTACAACCTCAGATATGCTGAGCGAGTAATTACCACGACAGCAGGGAGGAGATGGGGTAGATCTGAGTGACAATCCCTTTCATCAGCTGTTCTAAGTTCAATACCACTGCCAACCCCCTGCCCTCCACCCCAACCTCCTCTCCTGCCCTCCCCCCCAGCTCGACCCTCACTAATAACCCTCTTCCCCCCTCTGTCCTCTCCTGCCTTCCTGCCTTGGCAGGAGGAGGAGTCCTTCCTGTCATTGGCAGCGCCTTTTAAAGGAAAGGCTGTGAAAACCAGGCTACTGTCCAGGAGATGGCTCCATAAAAACAGCAGCACCAAACACTTAAAAAGGCGGCAGACACACACACAAACACAAACACAAACATGCACACACACATACACAATTTGCACAAGGAAAGCACTTACAAAAACAGAGATCCCGGACATTTCCTAAAACCTGAGAACTCTCACGCTCTTATAAACATCGTCCTGCAATCTCAGAAGTTCCATTGAAATTTTAGTTTAAAAAAAAGCAAAAAAATGATCTTATGGAAGTGCCAGTTCACACTTACTCTGAGACAAACCTGGAAAATCAACATTCATGTCATATGTGTTTTTTTTTTCATGGCCACGAAGCTCAGCTTTGTCTGCAGAGTGTGAGGAGGGGGTGCATTTACGGGACAGGTTGTTAAATCTGGGATTGTCCCTTCCATTCATCATCATGCATACAATACACCCTTTCTTTTTTATAACACCCAATAAACCCGGCTCTCTATTTTTGTCTTCTTTTTTGATATTACAGAGAGTCAGCTCCAGACTGGGCACCCTGAATACAACATGGCTACTAGTTCGAGTAAAACCAAGAGTCAATATGAAAAGATTTGTTTAATCTTGTCCCTCATCCTATCATAATCACCCAGTCAGGCTTTAGTTCCTGGTTTTAATAATGTATATTGAAAGTAACTCTTTGAAAAAAAATAGTTGTGTCAGTTTGATCACATCTTTTGCAACTCGTGTGCCAACACATGTTATGACACTGCAGGATTTTTGACTAATAGTTTCGAGGATGTAGCGGGAGGAGTGATAATTCAGAATCATCAAAGGTTCAGACTCTGCCAGAGTTAATGTGGTGTGATGGAGACATGGCTGGAAGCTGCAATGGTACAATCAGAGGCAAGTTAGAGCATGAGTTGCTGAACTTCACAAGATCAGTAGCCTCAATTGTCTCTGTTCCCAGAACACTTTTACTGCAGGAATACACTGTTTTGAGTATTGTTTGGATTAATTATTGTTCATCATCTACAGAATGTGAATGCAATCCAGTCAATGGTAAATCCACAATGCTGTTAGACACAAACTGTGACTTGATGACTTTGAATAACCAGATTAGAGTAATAATTTGATTACAGTGTTTTACAAAAACTAAATAATTTGATTTACTTGGTATGTGTTTATAATCACAGAGAGAGGTCTGTGGCTTATTGATGCTGCAAAAAACTCAATATGAAAAAAAAATGTGAGAAAAAAAAATTCTGTGCAGATAAATTCACAGAACACTTTAATGCAAATTCTCAAACTTGCAGGGTAAGTTTGTAACCTGAAACCTCTTTTCTTTTTTTCCCTGACCACCTAGCCGCTGTTTGTGTTTATGAAAACCTGCTTTCTTTTGGCTTTGTTCACTGCATGGCTTCTTTGTATAAAGCTATAAAAAAAGCAATATGTCTTACTTGAAATACATTTTCACAATCACAAACTATATTTCAAATATAAAACAATTCCCAGATTTAAGTTCCAGTGTCTTGCATCATCTTGAATATCAATAGCAGTTAAAGTCAAAACTACTTACTGAACACACAATAATCACCATAAATAATGCAGACCATCAAAATGTTACATGTATAGTTAGCGTATAACTATTAGGGAGTAGTGCATGCAAAGCTATTTGATTACAGCAGACAGAATCTCTGCCTTACTTGTACACATCACAAATGGACTGAACTTGGATTTCCGGGTTTACAAAGGTTGTTCAGGCTTTGCGGTGCAGTTTCCTCCTCGCTGGCCCTGAGAAACTGAGACTGTTCAGGAAAGGCAGTCCACAGGCATCAAGAGCGCGAGAGTACAGGCCAGTATTTCATGACCTTGTGACACACATTACCTCATTTTATTAAAGCCCAGTGATTCTGGTGCAGGTAGAGCCAAAATAATCATCTGAGCCCCTTCTAATCCAAGAAATACAACACACAGGGAGTCTATAAAACTACTGTCTTTTATCTTGTAAATCAGGCTCATATTTTCAGTTTTTATCAGTTATTGGCAGCTACATCATCTCCACCGCATACACTTAGCTCATCTCCTGTGTGATGATATGATTACTGAGGAGCATTGTTAAACTTGCTTTGAAGAACCCATTTAAAGAAAAGAGGCTGAATGAAGAGGAGAGCATTTCCCCTCAAGGAACGAAGCACAGAGATACAAAGAGTTACAGGGGGGGATTTAATCCCAAATCCAACTTCATCCCTTCACTCTTCTTTCAGTCCTTGTCTCCTTTAACTGGCGATGCCCCTACAGACCGCCTAATCTCTTAATTGACCCTTTGTAATTGTAATTGAATCATTAAAAAGCTCCTGGTTACCCAACACAAGGCGTGTAAACCGAGCCAGTGCTTGAGCAAAGAATACACACACACACTAACACTGCGAGGAGAGCGCACAAACTGAGGCACACGACTGGAGGGGAAGATCAAGTGTAGAAAAAGGGGGGATCTTCAGAGGAGAAAAACAAATGTCACATAGAGGAGAAACCCCCACTGCACAAGAGCCAGTGACAGAGAGAGTGGACAGACTTTGGCATGTCCCCCGCTCCCTTTAATGCCTCCTGACGTTGAAACAAAGGAAGGCAGAGAGGTGCTGAACTGCCTCACATAAAAAAAAAAAAACACAGGAAAAGATGACCCCCCCCCCCAGTCTTGTCCTTTAACAACCACACACATGCAGGAGAGAACACTTGTGTCAAAAAGACGCAGAGGCCAAAATGCTCAAAGGAATTTGGGGCCGCAGTGTCCATCAGTATATGTTCAATGAGAGCAAACTTTTATTCACTTTCCAGTGAGAGCTGGTGATCATCTCTGCATGTGGACCCTACTTAATAATGAAAACAAATGTTCACAAGGACCGTAAGCAATGCCAAAGTCAGTAGCAATTTTTTTAACAAGGGAGAAAATAAAATCGAAGAGATCAAGTAATTTTTATTTGATTTTAATTTTTATTCCAGTTGCAAAAGGCTGAGAGTCAAGAGATGAATTTTTCCGATTTTTTGAAATAATTTGATATGTGACATAAATTATAAATAATAAATTAAAATTAAGAGTTTTAGTATAATTGTAAAAGCAAAGTCCACTGTTAGGTGGGTGAATAACATGTTGTCCTGTTCACGGAACAGAGCAAATGTTTTTTTAGTGAGTCATTGTCAATTATGTAAAATAGACAGAAGCAGCAAAACATCATACTGGGGAAACTACAGCTGGAGTTTACCTCTGAAAAATGACTTAAATGACTGTTAATCTTTTATAAAAAATTATCTGGCTAATCATCTCATTGTTTCAGCTGCTGTTATGAGCAGCCCTGTTTGCAGTCGACCAGCTCGTCCTCCTGCTTTAGAGATTGATGGAGTTAAAAAATGTGTTGGATAAAGAAATTAACTCATGAATGTCAGAGGTGATTAACACCGCTTTGCATGTTCCTGTCCATTACTTAACTATTTTTTAGCTCATTTGGTCCATGAAGAAAGACAACGTCTGCACACACATAGTTTTTTGTCTGACACTGAACCTGAATCCTTCACAGCTAAAAAAGGAAAACCAACCCCATTTTTATATAAAGAAAAGATGATTAATGAATATTTGTGGACATTTGTCTGTCAGGCTGGTATCTGGCGAAGCTCCTTAGCGAGTTGAAACAGGCCCTGCTGTGGTGTTTGTCATCCTGACTGCTCATCCGTCATCATTAGTGAGCACTGAGCACTCAACAGTGCTCGATGCCCTGGTATCTAAATAATTACCCAAGATAAATAGACTCAAGGTGCTCGGTAGGGACGTTCCAAACCGCTTGAGCACAACGGAGGAGGATGCGTGTTAAAAAATACACAGCTCTGTGTCAAATGTGAGCAGACTTCAGCGAGTCCCTTTCTACAGATAGATCGAGTCAATGTTTGATTTTCCAAGCCACAAAGCCAAATGTAATCAGAGAGTCTGAGAGTGACTCCATGACAATAACAAAAGGTCTGCCTATTATTTCTTCAGGTAGAATGTGTTTTTCCTCATTTATCTCTGCAGTGATTGTCTGTGTGAGGGTTTTTGTTTAACACTGCTCCTTAATGCCTACCCTACAATTCCTACTCAAGTCTTTTGATGAGGTGTCAAAATAATGTCCAGCCCGTTGGTTTAGGAAACAGGGAATGATTATAACATCTCATTCTTACAGTCATTTCTCTTCCGAGGAATACTGAAACGTTAATTCCTGCTCCGAGTAACTCACTGCTCTTGAATTAACACAGACAGGGTTCAAAACAGTACAAAGTAAAAGACTGAGTTTACTGGCCAAATCACCACCATGTGATTTCATGGCCCATTTGCCTTCAGTCTGTCAGTGCTTCTCTCTCTGTTTGGACGTTTGGTGGTTGTTGTTTTCTGGACACATCGGCAGGTCAGGTCCCGAATTGTTTAAAAGAGCTGTCAATCACGTGGAGTCATTCATAAAGAAAACAAACACGGCGGTGTATAAATATGCACTCCCCAGCTCACTCACTCAGTCTCACAAAGTACACTAAGCACATAAACAAACACAGAGCGGGGTGAGAATGGGCACATAGAATTGAAAGGAATCTGACTCTTCCTGTGGAGAGAGCTCTATGATAACAAAACCAGGACTCTGATAAGAACACACACACACACACAGACACACAGACACACAGACACACACACACAGCCTGATGGACAGGATGGAGTACTCACACTGAACGCTGCCTGTGCCGGCCCAGGCAAAGGGGTCCAGCCCGGAGAAGTAAGGGGTGGCCTTGGCCAGCATGCAGGAGCCTTGTCCGGACACATCAAAGAGGGGCCGCGGGGCCAGCCCCAGAGCCTCCATGCAGTCAAACATGCTCCCCTCAAATCACAGCAAACAGAGGCTATGGCACTCTGCTCTTCGCTCTGAGAGAAAGTGACTGTAAATACTGAGAAAAAAAGCTTCCTGTGACTGAAACTCAATGCCCTGTTTTGGTCCAGGTGTTCCCTGTCTGTCTGTCTGTCTGTCTGTCTGTCTCTTGTCCTGCCTGCTGCCCCCTGACCGCCTGTCCTATCTCTTCTGAACTAATGCCTCTGACTGAACAAAACCTGTTCCCTTTGACTGGTCTTGCCTTATTCCTGCTCTATGACCTGCACCACTTTAACCTTCACTGTTCCCAGACCACTTGCTTCGCCTCGCCTGCTGTAACTGATCTCAGCTCCCCTCTCGCCGGCTCTCTGGGCCTCTCACACTCCACCAACTATCTGCATGCTCTCTCAGCGCAGAGAAAAGGAGGTGGGGTCCAGGAAGGAGAGGAGGGAGGGATGTAAGTGCCCGAGGGGGTGTGTACCTGCTGTTTGATTGGCTCGGGCACCAAACTCTCTCTCCCTCCCTCTTTTTTTTTTCTTTCAAGTTTTCCAACTTGCTTCTTCATATTTCATATTCAGCAAACGAAAACAAACACTCCTCGCCTCCCCAACCTCCTCCCTCGACTCTTTCTTCTTTCTTTCTTCTTCTGCATTAATTCTTTTTTCTGTTTCAACACAGCAGGGAGCACTGCCAGCTTTAGTTTAAAAAAAAAAAGGAAAAGAAAAAAAAGCCACCCACCTCATAGAGACTGTTCAGAGTGAGAGTGAAAGGTTGTCAGAGTGGTAATTCAGTGAGGGTGTCATTTGCTAATTTTCACAGCTTTCACTGTAAATAGATGTTCTGTTGTGGCTTTCTGTACAGGGATAGCAGGGTTATAGGCCCCCGAGGACTGACATCCAAATTAAAAGCCTGTTATTTGAGTATTGTGGTTTATTTTGATATATTGTTATCATTATTCAAAGAAGCATAGCTTACACACAAATACAATGAAGCAGTGAATAAATTACTACAAAAAAGGCATCAAAATTATGACACTAAAGATTTATTTTATGAGACCCTCCACATATATATAATATATAAATAATCACTCCACATTCACTTATTAATGGACCCTTTGTACTGTATGCTTATATGGACAAATGTCTGATATTTGTATTGTTGTCTGACATGACAGCCATTTAATTGAACTTAATTAATTGTGAGTGTATCTGAATTAGTGCCAAATTACATCTTTTTCATGAAACTGATGAGAAATTATTAGGAGTTCAAAGTGTTACAGAGAGGAAACAGAGCAAGAATTAAATCAATGCTGAATCAGAGCAAAAGCTCTTCAAGGAGTTTATTCAAAATACATTTATACGTGTCTTTGAAAAAACTGTAAAACTGTAAATATTTCAGTAAATTGATGACCTTTTTTTTTGTTTTTACATGTGATTAAGTGTAAGTCTGATGTGTTTCAGTCCATACATCACTCTCTCTTTTTCTCTGTCAGCAGCCATCTGTCTCCATGTCTCTGCACTGCATTTTTGTTGTTTTATTAATCTCTTTCTCTCTTTCCATTTGGTTTTGGCATGTACGGATATCTAATTCAATTCCTCAATTCAGTTCAAATGGACTCAGTTATCTTCCCTCCCGGAGCTTATTGGATGCTTCAGTCACACTGAAGTGTGACTCCGCTGCAGGCGAACCGCACTGGGCCAGAGTCTGGATAGTTTGTATACGAGACAGCCTCACCCCCTCCCTCTCCTCCTCCCTTTCCTTCCCTCGTTCAAGAGGGATGAACTCTGGAAGAAACCCCCACTGGGGCTCTAACACCCCCCTTCCCTCTCTCTCTCTCTCTCTC
>JAOXYL010000100.1:16225526-16236365 GCA_028564955.1 Terapon puta | reverse complement strand
TAAATGTTATGTTTTCATCAACCATCTCTCCCATTTACACACACAAACACACACACAAGAAAGTATTCATATAGTTTGTTCTAAAATTACCAAGGAAAAACCTTGTAAATAGTGTTGAATAATTGTGTGAATAATTATATTCCAAAATAAACAGGGGCCTGGAAATAAAAAAGGAAAATTTAATAAGCAAAGAACTGCTATGAAAATGCCTAACAAATGTTAGAGTTCTGTATTCCACTTAAGTTAAACCTTATTTCTAACCAAAAGTTTTCATAAAGAAAATAACTAAACTAAAGTTTTAAACACTTCTATTTCAATTTGTGCAATTTCTGTTCAGATAAAGCTGAAAAAGTGGTCAGGCTTTATATAAAGAATCAAACAAAGCATCGCACTGCCATTCTCCACAATATCGTCATAATTAATCCCATTTGAAAAAAATACGTGTTTAATTCATATTCTTGCAGTGTGATGATAGGCCACACAAAACATGTTGGCAGTTCTGTGAAAGTCATATCACTGTCATCCCATCAAGAAATCTCCATCGGTTTCTTTTCAGAGTGACAAAGAAACATAAGATCTAAGCCACATGGTGAGGGAGGAATGATAAATGAATAAGTAAATAGTCCTCTGCAGTCAGATGATGTGTGTTTTCAATCGTGGAACAAAAGAAATATCTGGAATGGATTTGGGACATAATGTACAAATATAAGACAGATTTTTTTTCCTATTGTTGCCCAGAATTAACGTAATATTTAACTAATACATACACTAATAAGCATTTACTACAGCAAAATCATGAGGATAATAACATAAACACGTGTATGTAATATCAACATTAAACCTATGTCAAGATCATCATTTTCTGAGACTCCTAACTCGGACCACATTTCTGGATCATAAGGAACTGGGGGAACATCCAATTTCAGGCTGCCCGCTTTAACCATCTGGGCGGCTGCCACACTTCTCAGCAAGGGTGTCAGCGAGGCGGGTGAAAGGTTAGTGCTGTTTGTGTTTTTTGTGTCAGTGAAATGCCCGGAGAGGAGGGGAGTGTATAACGTCTGGCTGAGTGTGAAAGAAGCATCTGTGTATTTTTGACTGTAAATTTAGGAGGCGCTAATAAGCAATTGCGTCCACATGTTGATACGCACACACACGCATGGATGCATACACACACACACACACACACACACACATACATTGACAGACACCTTCATTCTTTCCCACTTTATTCTTATTTAGTGTCAATGAGTGTCACAGCAGATTGACCCGGAGGGAAGATCAGGAACGTGAGAAGGGTCTTGATGAGGCCCGCAGGTACGATGTTGGAGGCGTCTGATAACGACGGGCCGGAGATGTACAGCAGAGAAGAGAGAACAAAGAGGCGAAAGAGGAAAACTGACGAGGAAAAAAGAGGGGAGCTTATAACTTTCTGCAGAGCTTGAAATGGGGCCCTTTTTGGCAGCGAGCAGCGGAGAAACCGCAGAATGGTGCGACTCTGGAGTGGAGGGGTGGAGAAGGCAGGAGGTGGGACGGGGGAAGAGGGCAGTGAGGGTGGGGGGCAGAGGACAAGGAAGCAGGAGAAAACGGGGAGGAGGGAGAAGAAAAGAAAGGGTAAAGGAGGAGGGTGCAGACGGCAGGTTTTAATCAGCAACAGGCTGTTGGTAATGAGATCACTATCCCACTGCTCTCAGATTGATGTCATGTGAAGCTCTGTGGCGCACGGCGAGGCATGCAGAGGATGACAGGCATGCATGACATGCTCCGCTCACTCACTCTCTCACATGGGCGCACGCACAAACATGCGTGCATGTGTGCCGAATGGACCTGCACTCACGTCGAGGCTGGCAAATGCCCACAAACCAATAAACATTGGCACCGCAGAAAAATACGCATGCTCAAGACACAAAGGACCTTTAATATGCTACAACACCCTGCTGTTAATTTTCTTCAAGCAAGAAAAAGAGCTGACACAAAATATAATCACACCCACACATACACCATAAACACGTTTCGGGTCCCAAGGCTCCTTTATGTCTTTTCTGTCTCTCAAACAGCTAAACATGCACACAAAGAACATACTGTACCAGTGGTGAGGGTTGGCTAGACGTACAAGGAAAAAAAGAGAAAGAGGGAGCAAAGGAGGAAAGAAAATGAGGACTGGGGGAAGAAAAAGGAAAAGAGTGACACTCAGGGTAGCAGTTGTCAGTTTGGGGTTATAAAGTTTAACACACAACCTGAGAGAAGAGGGTGTTGGGAGGGGGTGCTTTCTCAGTCAAACACAGGCGAAATCTGGTTAAACCATGTGCACACACAAAGATACACACATTCACTGCGGCGTGACCCAAAAATTAATTTTAATGTGCCAAATCAAATTTGCATATTATGCATTGTTGGCAACAATTAGCATTCATGGCCAAATGGAGAACGGAGGCCAAAAGGAGGTTTGGGGGGGGGGGGGGAGGGGTGTACATGTGCATCCAATGAACAGCGAATAGTTTTTCCTATATAAATGTTCCCCAAAATTCAACTATGATGTCACCATGAACCTGTTGTGAACCCAACTCTGTCAACTGCCATTACCGTCTCATTCCCTCTCCGTTCCCCCTCCCGCTTCGCTGCGCCGCCTCTCCATCTCCTTCCACGTTGTCCCTATCGTGTTCTTGGGATTCCACCCTTTACCTTTCGCCATGCGATTTTGTCTGCCAGCATTTTTCTTCTCAACGCAAACTGCATGTGCCCCCCCTCACCCCCCGCCCTCCTCCACCAACACCACCACCCCACACCCCCGCTCCCCCTTTTCCTAACCCAACCCCCAAACACACGCACAAACTGCTCACAGCCATTTGGAAAGTCTCTGGTATAACAAGGACAGTTTTAATCAGAACAAGCTGGCATATTTTGGCCAAGACCTGCACTTATGGTAATTCAATCAGAAAGAGAGAGGGGAGCAAGGGGGGGAGAAAAAGTGAAAAGGGGCACGCGGAGGGTAGCAGAGTGTGAGACGGGGAAATAAGAAAAACAGAGGGAGGAAAAAGGAGACAGTGGGCGGATGGGAGGGTGAGGTAGGGGTTGAGTGGTTGAAGGAGTTTGATCCACATGTGGAAATGATTGTCTAATTACGGCAGATATGTATAAGTGTTACTGCCTGGAGGACAGATGGTGATTGGAGGGCGCAGCGCTGCGAAAATGAAATGATTGGATGAGGAGGGTAATCAATATGGGTAATTGGAGTAGGCAGGGGGGGGGGCAGTCCATATAGACATGCTCCCCATCAGCTCACACAGATTGTTAGGTGTTGCTCTCAAAATGGCTGACAAAAACTGTTTTAAGGAATAGTTCAAGTGTAATAAGATGTAATAAGTGGTTTATAACACACTATAAATACTGTTGTAAGCAGAAGTAAGTGTTACATAAGTGTTAATGATAAGTAATGCCATCATAGTAAAACACTTATAATAACATATTAACATCAAATAACATGTTCAATACTGTACACTAATAAACATTTAAAATAGTACAGTATAGTGTGTTATGAACTATTTATTGTCTGTTTAATGTTTATAACTGCTAAATTAGGGGACTTCAAGTAAAATGTTAGAAATTATTTAAATTTGTTCATGAGGGGCAAAAATGAAAATCTGTGTTGTGGACTATTTCCTGGTCTGAACCAGCCTGGGCCTCAAAATAGTCTATCACAAACCCCCTGTAAAACAAAAGTTTCTATACACATGCCATGACATATAATCAGTTGATTCATTGGCTTTAAAGAAGGACAGATGCTGGCTAGTTGTTTCCCACTGTTTCTTCTGTTTATGCTAAAATAAGCTAATTGGCATCTGTCTGAAGGTACATATTTAGCTTACAGACATGAGTAATATCACACACACACCTCTCCTCAAAAAAATCTTCTTCAGAAAGAGATAAGTCTTTAACCTGACACTCAAGGTGACGTCACTTCAACACAGGACTGACAACTGCCAAACAATATACCAGGTTGATGATATAATATAATCTTACACCGAAACACTTTCTTTAACCCTGCATGATGAACTATATAACCAGTCTAGATTTTCATTGGTTTAACTAGCTGACAAGGTTTGCTGATGCACACAGTAGAAAGCAGGAGCAGATTAATGTCTACATGATAAAACTTAGATTAAGGAAACTGGCACACAGTAATAACGTAGCCATTTGCAGTATTAAACTTGACACAACTAAACATAGCATTGAAAGGAATTGCCCAGTGTTACATGGACCCCAGCTCAAGTTATAGTGCGTCACTATCAATGATTGATGACTGGCTGAACACAAATAATTTTATAGCAAAGACTGCACAAAGATAATTTTCTTAATGTCATATTTGCCAACCAGCCTTTTCCTCACTCTGTCTCCACCTCCCTGACTGTGCCAAAGCAAAAGTAAATGCACTAAGCTGCCGGGATATGGCAGCGATGGAGTAGTCCCCCTCAGGATAACCTGGCACCTCTTCACAAGAGGCCTCCTGTCAACAGATCTCAACAGATCTTGGCTGCCTGCTGCGATGTGTGTCTGCCTGTCAGAAAATGTAAATGCTCTCTTGAGGGTAAACAGGGCCAGCTATCATACAAAGGTTGTTCCTATTGTTGTAGCATTAACCCTCCCTTTGTTTTTGTTTATCAGGAGATGAGAACAGTTTCTTGGCTGTTTCTAAGACTGTCCCAATAAGCTGCAGTCCCTAAAGCAGCCAGCAGCATAATGTTTCATAGCTGAGAGTTTGTGTTTGTTTTGTCCATTTAAGTGACATATAATATTTTTGTGAAGTTGAGCTTTCTGCACAAATTACTGTAGTGCAGGGCCAAATGATTTTTTTATTTGTGCCTATGATTGTCTGCTTTGAGAAATAGAAATCTCTTGATTGAGCATTTTGGGTTTCCAATCAGGCGTTTAAAAATTCACACCAGTTAGATAAAGTCAATCATATAATTTTTATTTTTACAAGATCAAATCTGATCTCTCTTCCATTCTCATTTTAACTATTCACAAATCGTTTTCATTCTTCTTGTTGGGTTTTGTTGCTAGCCAGGTTTATTCACTAAAACAAGTAACACCAGTGTCTGAGTTTATCTCCATTGTGTCACTTCCCTTCAGAGCCATAAATGAAATCATCCTGAGATATTGTTTCCACTTTCTGTTTCCGCGGAAGTAGACAACATGAATATAAGCAGTCCACTGTTAGCATACAAGTCGACCAATGTCCATCTTTTGGGAAACGCAAGCTGGTGATGCCTTCTGTTAAACTGATAAAATGATGTCAAAGATTCAAGTGGCAGCAAACTGTTTAGACCAGGAACCTTCCTGAGCACATTAAAAGCTGACAACCTAGTTTACCTTTATGGTGATAAAGACCTACATGCAACCAATTTGTCTTTTTCAACAGGTTAACAGCTTGAACAGTTATTGGTGAGGGGGAAGAGACCCAAAGAAAAGAAGGAAAGAAAGAGATATCTTTGGGGTCCTTCAGCAGCAGAAGATGCCACCTGCACCCCTGAGACGCCCATGCAGGCTGTACCTGGACAAACACATCTGGCATATCATTACTGTGGTCTTCAAGGGCGAAGCACGGCCTCATATAGAGCCATAAACAGACTGGTATTTAACGGCTAATTTAGCTGCTGCCAACCTCACCCACTGAGTCACTTTTTCCTTCAAGTCGGCTGCCCATGAACTCACCACCAACCACTGTTTTTAATTTTTACATTACAGCACTTCTCACATCATCAGCTGTGTTTCTGATGACAGCCTTTCATACGGGGGCGACGCCTGGCGCTGAGAAAACTTTTAGAAAATCAGATCTAATAATTTATTACACCCTAATGGTTGTTCTCCTGTCTGTTGTTTTGGACAGATGTTTTCGTCTTTACTACCTATTGCATTAGCATTGTATTTTGTTATAGTTTAAACTCACCTTTCATGGCAAATGCCCATCCCTGATGGATCCCATCGACATGGTAACTATCAAGGGGTATAAAGCTGTACTACGTCTTCAGCCACTGCATGGGAGTCAATGGGCCGGTGGAGCTGTCTCTGCATTTTATCTGTGTAGGGAATGTTAGAGAAGACAGTCAACATGCATGCATATTATTAATGTTAGCAATCATCTTGCCACTCTGAACTTGTTGTTTAGTCTATCTGGTTATGACTGCAATCTGAAGAAGCACAGATAAATACAGCATCTACACCTGGGCTTTGGAAGAAGTGCATATACAGAGACTGGGTTTCACTCCTTCATGTTTAAGGTTACTGACATGAGTAATGCAGAATAACAGGACCCATACGAAGTCATATGATGTTAATGTAACTGTCAATATTGAGTGTGTCATAGAGGAATCATGATATGATGGATGACCGCCCCGGGCAGAGCTGGGCTCCTTCTCCCAGGTGTCACTTGGAGTTTTAACAACATAGCAACAAGACTAAAAAGAATCTAGTAAATTCCACAAGTCACAGTTTGTTTTGACAACCCTCAAACACAGGGCCTCGGCACAGTATGTGTGCATATAGTACCGAGTCACTCCTATTTTCATGGCCCTTTAACTTTAATTAGAGCACCAATACTAATGTCTTACATGTCTAATTTAGTCCTCCCTGAGTCTCTGCCGATGTAAACATATACAGCCACATCTACACTAAAGAGCTGTGACAGCAGAGGTTTGAAAGGCCTTGGGCTGTTGAATTTAAACCTATTGAGAAATTAGAAATAGCCAACACAATCCATCAAAATAAGACCAATTCCTCAGATACTTCTTTACCTAAACAAGTGCTGCCACCTTGTGGACAATATACAGTCCTGCACTTTAAAATCAGCTCTGACAAGGGAACGGGGAGGCAGGGATTTTTCTCCCTTCTGTTTAACAGGAAGAGTGAGATGAACACCAAACACTCACAGATGAATGAAGTTGCAAAACATGACTTTAACCATATATATGTATGTACATATATATATATATATATATATATATATATATATATATATATATATATATATATATATATATATATATATGTAGATATACACATTTATATACATACATATATATATGTATATATATATATATGGCCTCTTATACATTTTCATTAGATGCTGAAATGCCTCCCTCCCTCTCCAATATACTCTTCATGTCACACATCTGTCTAATCCACCAGTAAGAGCTGCACAGCTTATTTACGCCCCAGTGAGGCGCTGTTCGATTACTTATGACACATTATTCTTTTGTAAGATTATATTTGTGTAATGACCTCTCTACTCCAGGGATTTTCAAGGTGGGCACCCTGTGTGGCCCCCAGGGGTGTCTGCAGCAAAATTAGATTCAGTTATTTATTCCAATTAAAAATAGTTGAATTAATGTAATTTAGAACACTTGAAGAGAACTGCATGTGTTTCTTCATAATATAATTACTTAAATAAATACATTTCAGTCACCCCATCAGTACAACTTCATTTTGTTTGAAGCAGGAACATCAAGAAGGAACTTGAGTTAAAACAAAAAAAAATATCCCTGGTACAGACAGTTTTATTAATATGGTAATAGAGCTGTTAGAGAACAGGACATCATGACCTCCTGGGGTGCACAGTACATCCCTGTGTTAAACCTGCTCATCCTGTTTTGTCACCGTCAGTGCATTTGATGCCAAAATAGCGTACAAGACGAGACTGTATGCATGGATAAAAAATTCTCCCTTATACTGGTTTAAGCCATGTCTTTCACAGTGTTAGCAACACCACATTACCATGAAGTGTGTGTATACATCTATCTATCTATACACACACACACACACACACACATATATGTGTGTGTGTATATATATCTATATATATATATATATATATATATATATATATATATATATATACACACATATACATATGCATACATACATACACATACATACACTAAATGGGTGATGCTCTTCAGCAGAGTGCACATGTGGAGAAATGTTTGGATGAAAGATGTGGGGGGAGGGGAGAACATTGTTGGATTTTCACGAGAAGAAAATGTTCTTTTAGACCCCCCCACACACACAAACACACACCGCCCACCCTCCGTGACAGGAGCTGACAGTGAAATCCGGAGCAGGTGGTGAGTTTGATATCAAGCACAGTATGACCCCATAGCCTAATTCCCTAAAAGTTTGAAGGCTGCTTTCAGGCAGCTCACCTATCGAGAATAGAAATAAGGCTTGTGAGTAATAAATAAAATAAAATAAAAAACACCCCCACTCCTAATAAAGGGCGGGCTCCGTGACCTACATTTCATTCCCAGCCCGCAACAGGCGGTCTTTTCGGGCGCTTTCCTGCAGGACGCCGCGGAGCCTTTTCGTGCGCTTTTCACTTTTTCTCTTTTTTTACGACGCTCATGTTTGCACGCTCGGCTCCTGACCTACATTCACTCTGTCCCAGCCAATCTCCGGCGTTATTTTGGCTTTCGGCAAGCACAATCTGTGGAGAGAAAGGGAAACGTGACGGGCGGGGGCGGGGCGGCGCGAGTCACGGTGAGCCCCGCCCAGTCCGCACGTGCCAGCTTCTGCAGACAGAGATCGCCCCTGCGTGAGAAGGAGCGATCACTCCGTCACTTTCACCCTGGCCGCACCGCGCCTTCTTCCGGGTGTGAGCTCCGTGGGCGTGAGTCTTTGCGCGTGCGCTTCGCTCGTGTATCCCAGGTTTGTGGAGGCACGTGGAAAGAGTTCGATACGCTCACCTCACACTGCAATGATGATCTGTTGTCTTCTGTTTTAAACATTTTAAATAGTTTTTTCTCCTTCTTTTATTGTTTTCTATTCCAAAATAAAAGCATGATTAGACAGAGAAAGTGAGGACACACATCATTACAGTGTGTGTGTGTGTGTGTGTGTGTGTAGGGGGGCACAGCCTCTCTGCGTGTCCTCCCTGCTTAATGACAGAGGACTGCAGTGTACTGACTTTGAACTTAGGCCTACATTTCAATAATGCAGGCTGGCAAAGGATAAGAATCAAAAATAGTTTTCTCTCTTATGTGCACCTGTACAACTGGATGATGATCCAACAGCCCTATGAATGATTTCTGCCTTTACAAAACTCATCATTTATCAGTTTTTTCTGAAACTGTCAGAAGGGTGATAATCATCTCTTCTGTGTGGAGTGTGCGTGCTCTCCCTGTGCCTGTGTCCCTGTGTCCAGCTTCCTCCCACCATCCGAAGACATGCAGGTTAAGTTAACTGACTCTAACATTGCCTGTAGGTATGAATGTGAGTGTGAGTGGTTGTCTGTCCCTCTGTGTCAGCCCTGGGACTGACTGGCGTCTAGTCCAGGATGTACCCTGCCTAGAATCTGTGAAGGACCTGTGACCCTGTCAAACAGGATAAAGCAGGTATAGAGGATGGATGGGTCTGTCACTGATGTGGTAGTGGGTGGTGACGATGAGCACCAACCATTACAGAACTGTTGTATTGAATGATATTAGTTAGCTTTTGTTTTGTTTTGTTTTGATTTTGGTTTGTAAATTAGTCTCTTGTGGATTAATAAAAAATAATTTAGCTAATCCTACTATATTTAATTATCATAACGATTTGAATCGCTAATATCTACCTAGTGTATTCCACTTTGTAAATAAAAAGGAAATATACTTCTCTCTCTCTCTGTCTCTCTCTCTCTCTCTCTCTCTCTCTCTGTCTGTCTCCACGTGTGTGTGTGTGTGTGTGTGTGTGTGTGTGTGATAGAAAAAAGACAAAGGGTGTTTTAGGAAAAGGGCAGGAGTGAGACCTCTGCCTCCCCCGCCTCCTCTCTGTCCTCATCGCGGTCTTATCGCCGAGGCTGAGCTCATTAGCATAAAATGTGTGTCAGTAGGGCAGCGTGAGCTCACATGCCATGCGCACATGCTGGAGAGCTTTAACCAGCATTCCGGCGTCGAGCGAGCCCAATGTGCCGTCTCCACGCGCGGCTCTCAGCCAATGAGAAAGTGAGAAGGAGTTGAAAAAAGGGGGGGGGTGGAGGGGGGGGGTATGTGATGAGGGTGTGTATAGGCAGGAGGGGAGGGGGGGGACTTAGAGAGCGTGACACACACACACACACAGACATCCCTGATTCACATCAACAAACAGGCGGTTGACAAAAAGAAGAGAGAGAGAGAGAGAGAGAGAGAGAGAGAGAGAGAGGAAAAAAAACTGGTCACATTTCTCAGGCACCTGAAAACGTGCTGGTTATTTTGGGACGCGTGTTGCTTATTGATGAGTGGGGAGTGTTTAAACTACTTCCACTCCGGCCGTGGTTTCATGGTGACTGTACAGCTGAGCGCTCCGGGACCTGTGTCGTTTGGAGAAGCCCCGCACGGTCACACCTCTCCGCAGGCTGCCGGCGCCAGGTGCGCACACGGATAACCGAGCCGCGCAACTCCTCCGGATCCACAGATCCACCGTCATCTCTATTTCTATCAGAACATTTAACCTCTCGCTCTTTTTTAAATTTTTTATTTTTATTTTGCACTTTCCCCCCTTCGCTGGGTTTCCTCACCAACCTCTCCCACCCCTCCTCCAATGCCCTGCGCACACCTCTGCTGGTCTGAGCTTTTGGATACCCTCTATATGCCTTGGCAGTTGATGACTCTTTCACCCATATCGACCAAACTCCTCGGCGGAGAGCTAAGCCAGACAGCCCAGCAGTGAGCCGTCCAAACGAGGAAAGCGCAGAAAACTACCCCAAAGACACTGATCGAGCGGGATAAACCGGGATACGAGGAAAAATTCACAACGACTAACAGAAACATGGAAAACAGCCCTGGTGGTGAGTACCGTGCTGAGGCTGTGTGTGTGTGTGTGTGTGTGTGTGTG
>JAOXYL010000100.1:16207446-16225426 GCA_028564955.1 Terapon puta | reverse complement strand
CTAACAGAAACATGGAAAACAGCCCTGGTGGTGAGTACCGTGCTGAGGCTGTGTGTGTGTGTGTGTGTGTGTGTGTGTGTGTGACTTTCGCCTCAATCCGCTGGTTTCAGTGCCAAAGCAGCAGGCAGTGTCAAAGAGGCAGGGGAGCAGATGCATCATGGGAGCAGACGCAACTGCACTTCTCCACATCAGATATTATTCCTAGAGAGCACATTTATTCATTGGTTTAAAGCAGTTTGGTTGTTTATATTATTATATCAGGTTGTTATCAGATTTTATCATTACACGCATTACATGTTATCTGCTCATCAGAGCGCACCCTGATCCACTATAAGTCATTTAGAGTCATTTATTTAGTCTTCTGTGCATTCAGTTGTATGAAAAGTGCATAAATTTTTTATATGCACATCTCTCATATTTCTGCTGTTTAAAACATACATGTGTTGCAGTCACGCGCTCAGGATTGATCAATGTCACTCAAACGGTGCGCGCGTGTGTGTGTGTGTGTGTGTGTGGAGGGGGGTGAATGTGGCTTTTTAAAAAAAATGCGATTCAGCTCTGTAACATATGGCTCGGTGCCAAGGTGTTCGTGGGACGAGCAGACGAGCTGAGAGTCTTGAGCGAGATTAGTGCGCGTGTGTGCGCGCGTATGTGTGCGTCTTGGAAGGAGGGGGGTGTTCTACAGTAAGATCTTGCTGCAGACTTCCGAGTCTCCGCATGTAAACAAACTCACGTGAAGCGCGACCCTAAACGCCCCCCTGACCGGGCACGTTGCCTCTCCACGGCAGCCTTTATCTCCTCTACAAGTCATCGACCGTCAAGTAAGCTGGAGACGCACACGGGACGTCAGTTTTTACGCGTGGACGGCACATTTTAAATTGTTTTACCCCCCCCTCCTCTTTTTTTACGAGTAATTTAACGTGTCTGTTTATAATATACACCCCCACACACACCCTCTCCTCCGCCCTCCAAACACATGTGAGCAGTCCATGTCAAGGAGCGGGCACGCCCACTGAGCCAAAACACGCGAGCCGGTGCCAGATTTTCCATCCGCGTCCTGGCCGTGACTCCAACAGCGGAGTAAACACACTCCCCCTCCGCCAGGACCTGAATCATCATCCAGAAGGCGCTGATGAATGATCCCAGCGAGCATCATCTCTCACCCATATAAAACAAGCAGACCTGTGGGGACCTCCGTGATCACCCCCCTGTCCCCCCTCCCCTCCAACAATACATTATTACATGTTAACGGCAGTGACGGGCAGGATTAACCTCTGTGGGGGTTTCTGATGCAATAAAACTGGACCGAGACCGATGTATTATTCAAACTGAGCCCGACTGCGATTAAGTAAATTTAAAAAAATGGCACCGGATCGTAGGCACGAGCATCATAACGCAGGATGACACAGCCTGATATCGGTCTCATCGGTCCGCACAGAGAGATGATAACTATGGAAACCGGACACTAGACAGACATAATAACGTCCTTGAACACACCATTTTGACTGTCAGGTCCTCTCATCCCAGTGCACCCTGGGTAAAAAAAAAACAGTCGTGATAATGCTGGGAATCATGCGCCTTTTCTTTCTTTCTTTCTCTCTCTCTCTCTCTCTCTCTCTTTTTTTTTTTAATACGCAGTTACCCCGCCTCGAGCTGACAGCACGTGGACTCAGCCTCAGTGTCCACGTGCCGCGCTTGAGTCCCGAGCACCCCGCCCCCTCCCCTCCCCTCCCCTCCTCGCGCTCTCGGCTCGCACGGGGATTCCTCCTCTGCTCGCGCGGAGCTTGGTCAGTGGGTCAGAGAGCTTTAGCGGCTCCTTCTCTCGGCTCGGTGGCTGAAATGTTCACCGGCCGCCCCGCGTCGTGCGCAACAGACGTGAAACATCCCAGTTTGCTGTTTTTACGCGACGTCAACCAGCGTTTGGATCATCAGTTTATCAGACGTTTGTTCCAGTGGTGCTTTAATTGCAACACCCCCAATGCCAAAATAAACGCACGTTATCATTCAAGCATGGAACAGAGGCGTCACAGAGAATAAGACTTTATCTTGTCATTGATAAGATGGTTAAAGGTGACACAGATGAAGCTGTCATTGATTTATTTCATTCTCTAGGTGAACGTGTTGTTGCTGGCTCTTGTGTATTCTGGAGATAAGAGTTTCTTAGAGTGCGATCCAACACATTCTCAGAGAAAGCCCCTCATTTGTGTCTCCAAGTGGTGTGGTTGTTCACTTTTATTAGCAGTCACATGGACGGTACACACATTGATAAGACATGAGCACATGTTGGAGTCATCTGTCAGCGTCTTAATCAATAGGAAATGAGTTTATGGTGCTGTAGGACTTCCGGCCACAGTCGTCAACCAAAGAGTGCCCCCTGAGCTTCACTGGTTGAAGGTTAATCTGTGTAGTTTACCATAAAGAATGTGGGTGTATTTATGTTTGAATAACCCAGTAATAAGTGCAGTGGTGTGTCTGCAAAAATAAAGGATGATGAACGCGATGAACCTTCCTGTGTTCAGGGAGCTGACCTTGTGATCTAAAAGCCTGAGCATAGTATGACTGTCATGGAATTCAGTGAAGGGAAAGATGCCGGGAACTGATCAGCTGGTGCCTTTAAATGTAAAAAAACAGCAGTATGCTGAAGTCAATCAATGCGTCACCCACACTGATGGGAACAATAAGGTTAATGTTGCCCAGTCCTGAAACCAGAGTCCTCGATGTTGCCAGCTTGACAGATGATCGGGCCAACTTGCTAATTCACATTAAAGGCCAAGCTTGATTCGGGCAATGAGATAGTGTTTCTAAGGATCGAGTGTAGTGTGTTACGTACGTGTGGGTTAACCCTCAGGACCTAGATGTAAGACTCTGAAAACGTGTGAACACCAAAAGTGGAACAACACACAGTGGGCCCAATAATGTTTCTTTTATATGGCAATAAAAGATCATTGCAGGCCCATGTGATATAAAGTAAACGTTGCCTTCGGAGAACCATCCTCCCTGAGAGTGCTTCATAAATAGACACATGACATGAGGCCAGCTGTTTCACGTGGAGTGGGGCTTACTGCCCATGCACAGTTGTAAATGTTCACATGAAAGAGGGCAGACCAGTTTAAGTTTAGAGGGGCGGCGTCCCCCACCCCTCCCGCACCATGTTATGTGCATGATGGCCATACAGTTTGCCTGCCATGCGTGTGCGCCCAGGGGGTGGGAACACACGAGAGGGGAAGTCGTGGAGGTCTGGCGAGTGGAAGGGGGCGGTGGAGCGGTTTGTTTATGCTGGTGCGCTTATGGCTCTGTGTGTATCCACAGGTCACATGTTGTAACCTGTGCCTGAGTGCAGCAGGGATGATATTCCCAGAGCTCGTTTTGGTGCCCGGTTAAACCAGATTCCAGGAAACGGTTACAAGGCCGCAGAATATGGAATGTTTTCATACTGGCGGGGCGGAGATTGTGAATGTAGACTGTGGGTGTGTTGCCCGTGTGACAGCAGGGTGTGCCCCCCCCCCACCTCCTCGTCTGCAGGTGATACACATGTCCCTGAGGCTCCTCTTATCTCCCTCACACACAGGAGTGCACAGGAAGTGACAGTAGGCACATGTATGTGTGTGTGAAGTGAAGTCACAGTCTGCCTGATACCGGAGCTGCCGCCGCACACATAAAGCTCAGAGTACCTTGCATTCAGTGTTGACACGTGTGAGCGGTGGAATTAAGGAGGCACTTAGAGCTAAACAGAAATGCAGCACGTGTTTTCTCAAGGAGAGAAAGCACAAGAGATGAGGGAGGCCTTTTCTTTTTTTTTTCTTTTTTTTCCTCGGATGATTCAAGGTCCTTGAGAGGGAAATGTGCACAGAATGACAGCGTAGGCAAGCCAAGGGTGTTGTTAGCACTTGAAATTACACTGGCACTACAGTTAGATAGTTAGATTTGAATGTCCTGACCTGACTGCAGTAACTTGTTAGGCAAACATCTGATAGAAGCTGCGACTCAAAGCTTGATGAAAACCTGCGTCTGATGGTGACACACAGAGTGCAATCATGATGATCTTGATGCACACTCAGTGATGCACGTTATAAGTTAACAATGTGAGGCATGTCATTTCTGCACGTGGGAAACGTTTTGGCTGACAGGCTTGTATGCCAAGGTAGTTCGACACCTGACACAGTGATCCAATATCGAATGAAAAGGAGGGCAAACTCTGAAATGAAGATCAAAATAAAATGGGGGCTACCACGATCAGCAGAAACAAATAGATTCTATATAGACTATATAATTGTTTCCTGTTTCATGACCATAATATTAAAATGAATAGATTTACATAATTTAAATGTGGATAAACGAGTTAAGGTGGATTTGCATATTCTCTGTGATATTGATGCATAAGAAAATTCCCACCTCAATTAAAACCCTGAAATAGATGTTTTAATGGTGGCCAGCAGCAACGTGACTGTAACCCTCCGTACAGTTTCTGGTGGAATGCAGTGACTTAAGGTAGCAGTGCCCTGCCTCCCTCTACGTCTGTAGTCACAGCGTTAAAGCCCTCTCTATTCTAAACGTGATCAGCCCTGACGCTTGTTATTGTGCTGCTGCTGTTGTCTACACGGGACTGCGCAAAGAGCCTTGTGAGCCGGGCGGGAACTGTGTCAAGAGTCCATGTGAGCTCCCGGTCAGGTGGCTGGCGGATAGATGGGTCTGCAGGCCCGCAGCCAAAGAGGGGAGGGAGGGAGGGAGGCAGGGAGAGAGGAGGCGAATAGAGAAGAAGGGAGGGGGCGGGAGGAGGAGAGGCTCAGCGCTGAAAGCAGGCAGGGAGCTGGCTGGCCCAGCCTGCACGTGAGGGGCAGTCTTTCATCTTGCAGGGAGGAACACTGACTGAAAAACAAGAGGGGGCGGGGGGCAATGGATGGGTGTTGTGTTGAGGGGTAATAGGGCATTTCCGACTTGATGTGACATCCCTAAACAAAGGGCTGTTTATGGCCTGTCTATAGTATGCTTTGTGAATGCACAGAGCCTTACTGTCATATTATGATACACATTTCACAGTGTTTCCTATGACACATAGGTTTACTGTCGTGTTTGTCGTGTGACATGATACATTGTAGGCTGTTGTATCACAGAAATGTAACTTCTATAAAAAAGCCAAGCTTGTCAGATTAGAAAATGTAGCAATAACAGCTCTTGCTAATTAATTTGTATGTGACTGTTGGTTCATCCAACAGATGAGGGGATATATCTTGGCTGGTCACTGTGTATTTAGCATTGTTTATTCACATAATGCTCTCTAATGTTCCTTCAAGAAGCCAAAGTATCATTAATCAGAAACAGCTACACCCATGTTGGCATGACAATGCCTTTTGTATTTGACTATCTATCTGATTAGAAACCAAAAGACTCCACACAGATATCCAGGTCACGGTTGTTGTTGCTCTAGCAGTGACATTTTTGCTAAATTATTCATGAGATCAAATTTCCGTTGTCCCAACATGATTAGGGTATTGGTTGTGCTTGTGAACGTCTGCCAAGTAAGCTCACTGAATTAAAGTAGAGCATTGCTCAACACTTGCACTCCCACTCACATTGAGCTTGTGAATGCCGACCTAGATGAAGATCACTGAGCTCAGTTCTCACCCCTCTCTGTTCTTCCAGGTGGTGTTATCTTGTACGCTGGCTCATCCGGCAGTGCCAGCCCGAGCCCTGGCAGCCCTTCAAGTGGATACCAGACCCAGTCCCCCTCCTCCCACTCGCAGCCCTCATCCCCAGAGGGTGTCTCCTTTCAGGAGATTGGGGCCCTGAAGCAGAGAGGGGAACAAGGGGGAGGAACTCCTTCTCCGAGAATGGTCTTCCAGTTTCCTGAAGTAAACAATGCCCCCGTCGCCCAGATAACGACGGTGTCATCGGCAACCTACAGCCACCCCACAGTCGCCAAAAGACCTTGTGGTTTCACTGGCACGTTCACCAGTAAGTACCCACTCCTTTCCATCCTTCGTGTTCTCCTCCATGTTTACCCGCGAGCACTTTGGTTGATGATGAATGTTTGCCTCCTTTACAGAGACAGGAGGCATGGTGCTTCTGTGTAAGGTGTGCGGGGACATTGCATCTGGGTTCCATTATGGCGTGCACGCCTGTGAAGGCTGCAAGGTGAGACTGAACAAAGATAGCATTATGTCATGTCTTTGCTTTCAGCTTGTGTGAGCGCAGACACACTGCCACAAAAGACGCTCTTCAAAGTCTTTTCTTCCTCTCTTTCCTCCTCCAGGGTTTCTTCAGACGCAGCATTCAGCAGAATATCCACTACAAGATGTGTGTGAAGAACGAAAAGTGTCTCATCATGCGCATGAACCGGAACCGGTGCCAGCACTGCCGCTTTAAGAAGTGTCTCTCCGTGGGCATGTCCAGAGATGGTGAGACAGTGTAAATGTTCACAAAGAACATATTTAGACATTTGGCAACTAAAACTAGTGTTATTTTAGTTTTCTCAGTGATCGGGAGAAAATTTTTCATTGATCCGTGTATCCAAGGTTACATGGAAGATTACGTGTTTTCAATTCTTTTCTTCTCTTCAAAGCTTTTGGCAACAGGATAATTTTAATATTGAAATAGTTCTTAAGCAGGTCTCACTCCTCATCACATAATTTAATTTCTCTCTTCATCTTCTTATCTCTATTACCTCTTCATCCTCCTCCTTTTGTTCCTCTCTGTCTCCCTCCATCTTTGCCCCGCTGTCTGATTTATGGCATAAGGAGTTCCAGAGTCCCTGTAGTCATCAGTCATAGAGAAACTGTGACAAATATAGTTTATTTTGGGAAACTGGGGCACAAAGTTGTTGATTACCCCCTCTGTGATGTTCACCAAGATGTACAGCATTACCTATTTATTTTTTTTCCTTGATGCTGACATTCACAAACAATAATTTGAGGCATAATGTCATTCAGTCCTATTAATCATGAAAACCTTCAGTGCTTGACTTGAAATTAAAATAACATTACTTCCCCTAATCCGCTCTGCTGCATTATTTCACTGCAGGACTCCAATCTCCTGGGACGCAGCTAAACTGGGTGATAATAAATCACGGCTTTTCTGGAGCAAACATTTTTAGCTGACCCAAAAAAGCCAAAATGTGGGAGTGAAAAATCACCTGCTAATTCATCACAACGGGGAAACTTTATTATTAATAACCATATATTTTTTCTGCATGTTTCTATGCTCCAAATACAAAGTGTATTAAAAAGGAAAATGAATTTGTTTTGGTCGTACTTAAGCCTACAGTGAGATTGTTGTAAACCCACAAAGCCGCCACTCATGTTCATGTCATGTTTTTGACTTGACAACTTGATTTCTGCCACCAAATGAATTTCCGATCAACCCACATTTCTTTCATCTCCCTTTCATTTCTTTTTTCTCTCTGCCTCTCTTACCTGCCCGCCTTGTTCCTTTGACCTTTCTACCACTCACTCACTCTTTCACTAATGACATCATGTTCAATGCTTTTGACCCAGTGACCTACTTACACAGTGAAAGAGAGAGCGAGTGCTCAACGACAAGACAGAAAGGCAGAGAGAGATTGGGGGTGGTGGTGCGGCATACAGTGTGCTATAAATAGGGCTGTCAGTGGAGGTGAGGAATCGAAAAGGGGGAAGGGAGGATTGGAAACGCTGGAGAGGAGGATGAGGCAGCCGGATGAGGTGACGGTTTAAGTGTTCGTATTGTGGTGAAACAGCTGTGGTGGACACAGAACAGTCAGTGATAGTGGAGAGGTCTCGGGATTAGTAATCCACATGCAGATGACAGCTTGAGTGTCAGATGTAGAATCTGAGTTAGAACAAATCGCAGTTGTTTCTTTATATATGTTTGAATGTGAAAGTCTTCTTAACTGCCGGAGTGTTTCTGCTGCTCAGTGTATTAATTAAAGTGGTGCCAGTAAGAGCTGGCAGTGATATCTCTACTTTCTGCCAATAAATGCTAACAGAGGATGTTCTCTTCTGGTTATCCTCAGCTGTGCGTTTTGGGCGTATTCCCAAACGGGAGAAACAGAGGCTCTTGGACGAAATGCAGAGCTACATGAACAGTCTCAACGAATCAGCTTCCATGGAAATGGAGGTGTCGCCTCCTCCCGATGCCCCCTGCAGCCCACAAAGCCAGACTAGTGAAGGAGTGACCTCCATATCGCAGTCGTACCACAGCAACTTGATGAGCAGTGACGAGAAACCCCCCAAGATGGCCGCCGCCAATGGCAACATTGGCGCCTCGTCTTTCCAGAGCAGTCCGGCACAGGAGCCCTCCCTGTCACACTCTGCAACCCAGACTCACCACCCGGTTCAGGGGGAGCAGGCCAACGTCGCATCGAGCTACCACGTCCCCACAAACTGCCCCGCGGCCCCCACCAACAACGAAAACGCCACCGGCGCCAATGTCGACAATGCCAAGTACACTTTCCCCTCCAATCAGAATCAGTGCCCCTACAGTGGCAGCTCATCGTCCCAGTCCTATTCAGCCAATCAGAACAGTTTCCAAACCAGGGACTCCCAGAACCAAAGTCCCTGCCCCTGGAAACTAAATGGAGGAGCCAAAGTGCTGGTGAGTCTTTTTTTATTTATATGTGTATATATATATCCATAGATTTAATGTCAATAAAAGGTCAGCAAAAATCAGTAACACTCCCTCTCTTCTCTCCTCTGCAGGCTTGTCCGCTCAATTCCTGTCCAGTGGCTCCGGCCAGTCGCTCCAGTCAGGAAGTGTGGGAGTCTTTCTCCCAGTGCTTCACCCCTGCTGTTAAAGAAGTAGTGGAGTTTGCAAAGAGCATCCCGGGCTTCCAGACTCTCAGCCAGCACGATCAAGTCATGCTGCTCAAATCTGGCACTTTCCAGGTACGTCCAGTTAAATTAGTTGGTGGGGTAGTTTTTTATCTGCACAGCTTTCTAATCCATGTGAGTGTTTTGTGACGCTGACCCGGTCTGGTTCCGCCCGCAGGTCCTGATGGTGAGGTTCTGCTCACTGTTTGACCCCAAGGAGAGGACAGTGACCTTCCTTAATGGGCAGACGTACTCTCTGGCTTCGCTGAGGGCTCTCGGCATGGGCTCCTTACTGGATGCCATGTTTGAGTTCAGCGAGAAGCTGGGATCTTTGGGTCTGGAGCCGGACGAGATGGCACTTTTCATGGCCGTTGTGCTTGTTTCCGCCGGTAAGACTCGCGCCCGTTCTCGTTTCCAAGCGCATATAGTAAGCGCACGTTTCATTGCCTCTAACGCCAATTTCGTCTTTCATTTCTCCAGATCGCTCTGGTATAGTGGAGGTAGGAGCAGTAGAGCAGCTGCAGGAGAACCTAATAAAAGCCCTGCGCTCTCTCATCACAAGTCGCCGCCCGGACGACAGCACCCTCTTCCCAAAGTTGCTGCTCCGACTGCCGGACCTGCGCACCCTGAACAACCATCACTCCGACAAGCTTCTCGCCTTCCGCATAGACCCTTGAGTTCAAAGAGCTGAAGCTGACAGAGGCGTCTGCTTTGGGGGGCCTCCCCGATCCCCGTGCAAGCCTGGCCGTCCACATACAGTACACTGGCCTATGCATGATGGACAGTTGTTATGTGGAGCTGTGCCAAGTCTGACGCTGTGTGGAAAAAATATCAGTGGAGGACGTAAGCACAGCAGGAGGCTTCTGAGAGAAAAAAAAACTATCAAAACATAGACTGTGTTCTTCGAGTCAACATCAGACCATCAAGTCGTCGCCCCCACCCCCCTGGAGTTTGCCAGGGCCAGTTTTTGTTCTGAAGACCAAAAACGAAGAAAGAACCCGTTGTTCCTCACCAGACTTTGTCCTCCTATCCCAGCTCACAAAGCTAACAAGAGGGAAGCACATACTCGCAGCACAGCCAGAGAGAAAGGAACATTTCACAATAATTTCTTACATTTCTTACATTCTCGCTACAATGTGTAAAGGGCACTTTCCACACACTGAGAAGACCTCTTGAATCGATATATATAACATAGCAATAGAAACGTCTGAGGAGCAGTTTGGGGTGGGGGGGTGTGTTTGCCCTGTTGAAATGACATAAGCTATTTTCACAACATGTCACCGTGTGGGAAATCTTTATGAAAAATCACCCATTTGTGATTGAGAAACGTATAGCATTTTTAAGAAATGAGAGTAAGTTGCATTGCATTTGTATGCGGTAATCAGGGAGAAATTATTGGTCATTTTAGACTACATCTGATGGGTTATATGTTAAAGGTGTCTTGTTGTAAATTTTGTACATAACCTTTATTCTTGGTTCGTACCCTTGTTAGTTTGCAGATTCTTGGATATGTAAATGAAGTTAGTACTGAATTATTGTATGATGTCACAAATGATAGATTGCTCTATAGACTGCAAAGAGAAAGCATTTGAACCATGCGCTCTGAGTATAAACTTTTTATTTGAAGATATATAATTGAAATAAATGTATTGTCAATTGACTGCATCACCTTGTGAATATTTTGTAAATGTTTTATGGCTACACTATAGAGTACCATTATTAAATAACATTATATAGCATTGTCTCCTTGTGCTCATCTTCTTTCATTTCCCTCCTCAATGTGATGCTACCATCAGTGTTGCCACGGCATACCATAGAGCCGTAGCCTAGCAACAGAAGCAGTCGGCCAATCACGCTCCAGGTCTGAGAGCCATTAGGGGCTTTATTACTAACAAGAAACACCACTTGATGTTTGAGTATGTCTGATAGCAAGTAAATGTAATTTCAAAGAGCGTCGCACTTTAGTAAAGACAATGTGATGTTCTTCAGCGAGCAGGCCCTGGGAGGGAGACAATCTGCTGAGATGGATTCTGTTGGGTGATATATGCAAATACGAAGGTCAGTTCAGGACGCGAGTAGGCAAATGCTCTGCTGGTGAATAGTCAGGGCGCCAGACGGCACAAGGAGAAGGCTTCACCTCTTCTGTCTGCTGGAGGGCCTGGGAAAGAAAACCTATTAGTATAAATGTTTGGGAACATTTTCTATAAACAGCAGCTCCAGCCTTCAGAAGTCTCCACATCATCTGAATTTCTGTGCAGTTGCCTTAAATTACTGCTGACATCTCAGGATTCAAGTGTTTTATTGTCATTCGCACAGATAAAAACGGGTTTCACTGTACAATGAAATTCTTACTTTCTTCTTCCGTCTTCAATGCCAAATAGAAGCACAAATAAAATAGAAAAATATTAATACATCTGAAAAACTGGGAAGACTCCTTCTAAAATGAATATTCTCTCATTGGATAATGGTCTCCTTTTAGATATTTTTCATCATATGAAACTCAGGAAACACACATCAACCAGTATGGTTGTGTTTTCCAATTCAGGAGCTGGATACGAGCAAATAATCGGCTCCACATCAGGTGATTCTCGGCCACTAAAACTGTCTCTGAGCAAAAGCACGCATCTCCTTTCCCCGGTGCCGGGAAGTGAAAAATGACGCATCAGCCAAAAGTTGCTACGTGCCCTGCGTTTATTTGCATCCAGCCAAACTCCTCTAGTAAGTTGAGACACAACTGGTGTTCCAGTCATTTCTACGACTTCTGCTGAGGTCTTTGCATGCCACCTGCTGGACAGGACTGTAACAACAAGCCCTCATTTTGGTCATAACATTAACTGATGATTAGACACAGGGCCAACATTGTTATTCCGATGCTGTTGTCCTCTACTTATTTTCTCAGGAAAGTAAGCAGACCTTTGGACCACAGGGATGAGACTAAATGCAATCAGGCTCTTTTATTATCAATAGAGGATAACTGAGACCAGTCCAAATGTCAAAATCAATGATACCAACGATTATTACGCAAAAAATGTGACAATCAAGGTATATGCAACAAAGAGTCAGCTTCTCTTTGGTTTGTCAGAGTGCACCTCTGGACTCAGGACCAGTACACCCAAGGTCTATTTAACAGCTGATCTGGAGCTTTTGGTTAAATCACATGATCCTCATCAGCAGATAGGATTTACTCAGTCATCGTGGAATTATTGTGGATCTTAAAATGTCCACTTTTCTTGGAAGAAGCTTATGGTGGGATTGTTTTTCTCAAGGATTAATGTCATTTCTCACAGGCGACCCTTTCCTATATTATCTTAAAAGGTAACTCACAGAGTTAGCTGCCTTCTCATAAATCGGCATGTGTACACTGATATCAGTGAAGGCTCTTAAGTGTAACTTGATTTTGTCATGTCAAAGACACAACCATACAAAAAGAATTTGCCTAAAGGTGTCTTCATGATAATTATATTTGAAGTCAAGGTAGAAAATGCTCAAGCTGTTTTATACCTCAGTGAAAAGTTTTAAATGGGACAATAATCACAATTGTTCCCATTCTTTTTGATTACCTCGCAAAAATATTTAATAGGAGGGACAGGTTGGCACTAAGAGGTGAGTGTGTTTCACATTTTCTCACTCTAGGTCAAAAGTGAAACAGACTGGCAACATTTAGTCTTATTCCTCCGAGTCCAAAGGTCTGCTAACTTCTTATGGCAAAGAAGCGGAGGACAAAGGTGTATGACTAACAAGATTACCACCTTCCATGTGTCTGGCACTGGTCTCCTATTCCAGCACAGGCCAAGCCACACACAATGTTCTTATCTGCTAGTGCCATCTAGTGGCTATTAGAGGGAAGCAAGTCAATCACAGGGCATAAGTTAGATTTTCAACATAAATTCAATAGTTTTGGCAATAGCATATAACGACGGGCAAGAATGAGTGTAAATACATTCATTTTAGTGGCAGTTGAGTTTGAGTGAGAAATCTGAAAAATTAAGTCATAAAATGCATTTTGTTTAAAGGCAATGAAAAGTGATCCACGGTTTAGGCCACACTGGCTAAACTGTGATAAGAGCTTTAAAAAGGTGAATTCTTTCACAACAACACACAGTAAATGATTCAGTCATAACCCAGACAAACATGTCAAACTTGGAAAACAAAACTGATGTAATGCACTTGACAGTGACTGTTTGAATGAAATCATTAGATGATTAAGTAATTGAAAGACTGACTTTGTGTTTGTTTTTAATGAAATCATATTCATGGCAAACATTAAAATATGGCTACATCATGAGTTCTGGACATTGTGTACTTTCAAATTCATTTTCACTGGCTGTCAGTAGAAGGAAAAAAAAACAGACAGAAACAGTCGTTTTCAACAGTTTTCTTGCATGTGTCCTCGGTATTCACACTAAAATTTCACATTTCTCCAGAGCTCCACATCATATTTGTGCTAATTATCACTGTCTTCCCGGCAGAGCAGTAAATGAATATTAGTAAAAGTAGATCAAGGGTAGGTGCTTGTCGTTAAATCTCATTATCATAGTTTTTTACGGTTATGCCAGTGCACCATAATGTTCTTAACCTCAATCTCCTTAGTCTGGTGTGCCTGTTACTAAACTGGTCTCTTACACAAAAAGGTGATGTCATGCATTGTTGCTAAAAAAAGAAACAAGACTGTGTTTACTACTACAGTTTTGTTTATTATATGGCACAAACACAGAGATTTAAAAAATATCTAGACTTGATGAGTTTAGACTTGATGAGTCTAGGGGAAGTAAAGTCTTCTACATTACTTCACCTAGACTCATCAAGTCTGCACAACAAAAAGTTCTATAGACGTGAGAAACGGTCTTGACGTAGTCAGTCAAGATGTTAGTGTTTGTAAATAAATTCACACTTGCCAGGGCTCTTGGTTTGTTTTGAAGACACCGATATTCGTATACAACATGTATATTTATCTGCTGACTATATATATCTCCAACCCCTCTGTGTGACATCCCTTGTATCTGTGCCCCTCATTTCCCCCCTAAAGTGGAGCAAAATAGTTACATAATGGCTGTGTAATTCAGATATATAACTCTGTAGAGTCTTTCTGGTGAGCACTAGGATGATTAACTGTCCTGGGACACTGTTGAGAGGGTTTGTGCCAGCGATGAAGGACGTAAACGGCACCCCTGTTTGGCAGCAGCTGTGGTACGGTCTGGCTTCATCTGAGTGTTTAGAGCCTACCTGGATGTTGCTGGAACGACCTCATTAGGGCGAGGATAGGGGTGGCGTGGGATCAGGGTTAGAGGGAGATTAACCACATGGAGGGCTATAAAGCTTCACTGTAATCTGCACACTGGAGACGAATTCAGAGCAACAACTATCCCACAAACAACATTTTCCCCCGGAGCCTCACAGTGCTTTGGTTGGACCTCACAAACCTCATTAAACACAAGAAGAGGAGCCGAGATTTTTCACATTTGGGATTTTAAAGACCACCTACAAGCAATATATTTACCTTGAGAAAATATCACTGGTTTATCTTTTATTTACTTCAACATTATTTTCCTCATCATCAGCAGCACAAAGGTGCAAAAAGGGAAACGTCATGAAGAAGGGAAAGGTATGTTTTTAACTTTCCTGTCTTACAGTTAGACCACAGCTTTGTAAATCACTGTGTGGGGATGGGTATATAAGATCCTTCACAGTTTATTGTCATATCATGTCTTACTTTTTCCTTTTAACTGCAATATATACACAATTAAACAAGCTCACAGAGAGGCACAAATGATAAAGTCATGGCTTTGAGTCAGGACTATAGAGATGCAGCTCTTCTGTTTCTGATCTCTCTTAATGGCAACATCAGAGCAGTCATCAGCCCGATAATGACATGAAATAAAAAAAAAGTTTTATGGCTTTTTAATGTGTGTGAAAGAGCTCATTTAATGAACATTAGTTTCTCTGTACTTCTATGTACTGTACAGCTATGTTGCTATCTGTGCTGGCTATCAAAAGATGGAGGCCCAACACATCCCTCATAATCCCCTGAACCGATCAAACATGGAGGCTGTTTTGTGGACAGAACTGTTGTGAACATCTTTTTTTTTTAATGTCTCAAATAGCAAAAAGTTGAAGGAAAATCAGTACTGTGCTGATTCATGTGTGTGAAACGTGATTAATTTGTGAAACAGTTGTGCTCTTTATGCATCTGATTTAAAATTTGAATGACTGCGAACTGTAATTCAATCCCAGCAGGTGTGTGATGACAATGAGCCCCCCACTTATCAGGAGGCAACTGCAGGTAAGAGCTCATCTCTTTTTACTTTGATCAATCCCATCCATCCTTTTTCCATTGGGCAAAAGGTGGGGTACACCCTGGAGTGGGTGCCAGTCAATCACTAAGATATAGAGAGAGACAGACAAGCACTCACATTCACACCTACGGGCAAGTTTAGAGTCGGCAATTACCAAATACTGTGCTGCCCTTAGTTATAATTATACAAAAAATACTGGGGCATACTACAGGTAGTGAATTCTTGTTTGAGTCACTTTATAATCTGCACTTTGTTGACTTAATCAGTAATCAAAAAGTGGTGGCCTCACTTGTCTGACCTCATTGCTTCTGTCTTCAGGCTATGCTGAGATGGAGGCACAGTTCGCCTTTGATGACAAGACCATTAGACGGACCTTCATTAGGAAGGTACGGCTTTGTGACACGAGGAGAGACAGTGCTACAAAACAGATATCACAGTGACACTCGGTTTCATTGCTCTGACACGATGTCCATCCTTCCTGCAGGTCTATGCCATTCTCATGGTTCAGCTGTTTGTGACAGTGGGAATTGTCAGCCTCTTCTCATTTTGGTAAATACTCTCTTGTTCCTGCATCACTACATTAAAGTTGAGGTTTTTCTTCTTACTGCTTTGATTTAAACACAGATTGAACCTGTTTCATTTTTGTGTCAACAGCGCGCCTGTGAGGTTTTTTATCCAGACTCATCCTGGCGTGTACATGGCATCATAGTAAGTGACCTGACATCCTCACATCATGTTATACCTCACATTACAGTGTTTTTATTTATTTATTTCCTTTTACTATTTTTATTGGGTTTTATGTAATTGTTTCTCCCTTTTTTGCAGTCTCATGTTCTTTGCCACTTATATTGCTCTGACTTGCTGTGGAGAGCTGAGGTAACATGCCTTTGCACTTTAAATAACAACACAAGTGTTCATAAAATCATATACCTGTCAAGACAAGACCTCAACTTGGGCGATTAATATTTTTTTTTCCTTTTTCTTTTTTTGCCCTAACAGGAGGCAGTTCCCTTGGAACATAATTTTGCTGGTTCTCTTTGTGAGTATTCTTACCATGAAAACAGCATATTATGATACATGAATATACAATCTGCATTTTTTTTATCATGTCACTCAACATAAAGTCAAAATATTTCTGTCCTTCTGTCCCCCTCAGACTTTGAGCATGGCCTTTATGATGGGATTCGTGTCGAGGTAAACACATATTGCGTTGCAGACAGTGTTATTTGGGTGTTTGACACATTGATTTCAGCTCATCCGAGCAGAGTAAAAGACTGTGCAGTGAATGTGGCTGCTTTCTCTCCCTCCAGCTTTTACAACACCAAATCTGTGGTGCTGTGTCTGGGAATCACATCTCTGGTGTGTCTCTCTGTCACCATCTTCAGCTTCCAGAGCAAGGTGAGAAAAACAGGACCGACATGTAACTGCTTTCAAACAACAAAAGAGACGTATTCTGATCAAAAGACCTGAAACCTATTTGTTTTCTGCAGATTGATGTCACATCCTGTCAGGGTGTCATCTTTTCTCTGTGCATGGTCATGCTTCTCTGCGCCATCACCATCTCCATTGTCGTCCCTTTTGGATATGTAAGTTCACCTCCTCCATCCGTACGGACGCCTTTCTAGAAGGAGTCTAAAATAGCAGATGAGTCAAACTACAGTTGAACCTTAATGCCTCAGGTGTTGCCGGCTGTATTTGGGTGTACAAGAAGGGATTATCCCCGCAGATAATCTAGCAAAGCTCTGCGCTGTCTTTCTTCAATTAGCATCCTGTTGTCCCTCTTAACAGTGTTTTGTAATGCTTTTTCTCCCCCCTCTGGCTCCAGGTTCCCTGGTTACATGCCATTTACGCTGTGGTAGGAGCCATCCTCTTCACTCTGGTGAGAATCAGATACTTCTTCACAGGCTCTGCATTGTCCTACTGAAGGTTCTTTTTTTCTTTTCTAACTTGCTCCTTTTATCCCTCTGTCTCTCACAGTTCCTGGCTTTTGACACTCAGCTGCTACTGGGGAACAAACGCTACACTATAAGTCCAGAGGAATATGTTTTTGCCACCCTCAGCCTCTACCTGGATATTATCTACCTCTTCAGCTTCCTGCTGCAGATCCTCGGGGGAGGCCGCGAGTGAAGCACCGTCTCCACTTCAGATGTGCAGCATGTACACGTCCTGCACATCTGTCTCTCAGCTGCACTGTCCGGACTCTGAGCTCACCAACAACATGACATCAGGGCTATACAGTTTTTGATGAATCCCTGTTTCACAGTCCCCCTCCCTCTTTTTGTCTGTACATGCATCACAACTATGTAAGCACAGTGAGTTTGCTGTTGGTTATGTAACCTCATCTATGCAACCCTGCTGCTGGTTTTATCACAGATCACACGTTCGTCTGAAACCTTACTGTATGTAGATGTTCTATGGTCATTCCTGCTGATCTGTTTTTATATTTTTCTGGGGTCTACTGTGACACCAGCCTTCTATTGTGTGTGTGTTTTAACATTTGTTAGGCTCCTACATGGATAATAGAGCTGAGTATGATTGGTCTCCTTGGCTGCTTCTATGTATTTTGAGTCAAAAAGAGAAGATTGAGGAAATCTGCACTTTCTAAGTTAAGCAGGGTTGAGTTTGATTTAATAATGGACTGTTTCACAAGCTATTTTATACTTGTTTCTTATCCCACCATCTTAGATGACATGTCTTACTGTAATTAGGTGAGATGTTTTCATGCCAACAGCTCAGTTTGAGCATGGATGTTGAACCAATAGATTTGTGACTTTAGCCAAAATAACACACCTATGAAGGGAAAGTGTTTGTGGCAGCACATATATTTATAACAGTGTATATATATATATATATATATATATATATATATATATATATATATAAAAGTATACTTTAGTTATTAGA